>CM039125.1:13267469-13418963 GCA_022036555.1 Microstegium vimineum | reverse complement strand
TGCTCTACGGTAGAGTTTGTGGAGCAGAGTTTATGGAGCATTCCCAAACAGACCCTTAACACTTATATTGTCCGTCTCTCAATAAAAACCACTTTGTGACACTTGTTCAAAACCCATCCTTATAAAAATTTATCTTTATATCATATATATCAAAAATCAAAATTTCTTAATTATCTGTTTGAAAAAATCTATATAAAACATCTACCCTTTTATGTGGCATTGTGTATATTTTATCTTTAATCTAAAAAATCATATATTCTACCCTTTTATGTGGTTTTAGTAGGTGGTTTCAGCTCGCTGTGTTCACATGCCAAAACATCTCTTATATAAAAATAATTTGTATCCTATTAATTCACCTTCCTTTTGTGGACATTAGCTTATCCAGACATATTGGTGTTTTCCCTTAGCCTGTTAGCCCTATAAGATTATACAGGAACGGGATAACCCAACTGGGTACCGGTGCTTTGTATTTATATCATGAAGAGATTACATCAGGTACGATTACATTGGTTACAATAACCTTCTCCTAGAGTATAGGGATATACCTATACAACTCTAATATCCCTATCTCAACTACCAACAACATCATATCATCTAATATCCTCCCTCAATCTCAGCCATTAGAAAGGTTGAGATTGAATTTAAATGCCCTCAACTTGGACGCTGTCATCGGCTTTGTGAATCCATCCGCAAACTGATCCCTTGTGCTAATGAACCGAATGTCCAGGAGCTTCTCTGCCACCCGCTCATGAACAAAATGAAAATCGATTTCAATATGTTTTGTTCGAGCGTGGAAAACAGGATTGGTTGACAAATACTTAGCTCCAAGTGTTGACACAAAAAGCGTCAGGATCTGCGAACACCTCGGGCTATTACCCGAATTCGATATCCAAAGGTGTGCCAGTCGATTTGACTAGTTAATCGACAAGGACGATAACTAGAATAAGATCCAAGCAAAACAACGGCGATACGCCCGGATGTCAAGACTCAGACTTGATCAGGATAATTAGAGCAGAGCTGAACGAGACAACAGCGATGCGCCCGGATGTCAAGGCTCAGATTACTCCCACGCAGAACTTGCAAGGGTTTGACGGAGATTAAGGAGATGCAGCCCGTCGAAGCTTGAAGAACTCGTAGATAAACTAAGACTAATGCAATAAAAAGGTAAATTGCAGTAAAAGTAATTAAGAGTAATAGATTTGTTTGATGTATGATTGTATATTTTCTCACGACCCCTAGGTACATATTTATACTCCGGCAATAGAAGTTGTAGACAAACACAACTCACCCTTTCCTAAACAAAACAAACCCCTGTTTTAAAGAAAATAACTGACTCGCGCAGGAGTCAGACCCAAATAACAATACTATTTTTCTAAACAGACACTTCTATTTTTAAGGAAACAAACGACTCGTGCAAGAGTCGGACTCAAACTACCATAATAATACTGGTACGAGATCACCAGTTTCCTTATGTCTTCTCTTCGATGAAACTTTCCATCGGCAGACTCTTCAATCCGCAACTTCCTTTTATTTCCATCGGCAATCCTCTACTGACGTCAACCGTCACGTCACCCTGTGCTCATCGGCATCATCTCCTTATCGGTAATACCTTCCAATCGGCAACTCTTCACCTCCACTGGTAACTTGTCTTTACCAATTAACTCCTATCAGCAAGAATCGTCCGGCTTCCATCGGCAACAAACTTATCCTTTTCGCAGCATTCACCCTCATCGGTAACATTGACCGATGACCTCCCGATGCCGATGAAAAACGGCTACCGATCAATGCAAGTCTTAGCTCATTTGACACATGCCGAAAACGGTGTTAACACATGCCCTCCAATTTCGGAGTGTAGAATATTTTACACGCCGAAATTTTCTCTACTGTAACGTTTCCCTCCAAGATACTTGCACGACCTCCTCGATTACCGCGCGTAAAAATCGCAATTTATCAACAAAATTCCGCTACTGCAGCACGAACAGTTGTAAGCCCAATCATATCTCCTCGATTCTCACACATTCCTATTGCATACCATTCCATATTCCTGTTCAGTGCGAAGAACACAGCATGTTTACTGGGCAGAGCGCAACCTAGACCAGTGCATAAGACTTTCTATTGCCGATATGGCAAAGAATGAAAATATGATGATGGCTGCTGCTTATTTCTGGTCCGATACAATGAATGCCTTTTTGTTCAGACACGGACCAGCTACTCCCACCCTTGCTGATGTGCATATGCTTACTGGCCTCGACGTCTCTTCTGCCGATCCCTCCAACCTTTTTGGTAGGAAAGCCGAGTACAAAGTGAACACACGCAATATCGGCGGTTGGACTGGATACATCCGAGAGAACCAGAAGACTGGATCGATAGGTCAGAGGGAGCACGCCACCTTCTTGAACATGTGGCTGGAAAAGTTTATCTTCTGTGGAAGAACAGTCAGACCTACCACTATGTATCTTCCTGCAGCAGAGCTTCTAGCCGATGGAGCAAGACTTCCTCTCGGCCGATACCTCCTTGGATCGGTATACCACCTCTTGCACCAAGTATCCAAGAAGCTATTGCTAGGCGAGTCCATCGACAACCTTGGAGACCCTTGGTGGTTTGTAAATATGTGGTTGAACGCACACATGTACAAAGTCCTCCAATTTGACTTATTCACTCAACAGTTTTCAAGGGATATATCGGAGGACTACGTATTTGATGATGATGAATCGGCAACCCATCTCCCACTCAATTTTGGGGAGGCTATCATAGTGCTACCAGGAACCGATGCTAATGCAGATCAATTTGGTAGGTTCTTCCAAAAGCTTTATAATGGAATCTCCGTCACAGAACGGCTTTGGTGGCCTTATGTTGATGAGAACAACCGATTCCCGTTGTTATTCAACCTTACCGATTAGAATGTGCCACAGAACGAAACAATCATGAAGGTCAGCATTGTTCCCCAAGCCATTCCAGTCAACATTTTTGGAACCAGGAAGAACTCTTCTCCATCTTATGAGTTCTATTATCCATCGGCAGCAGCAAGACAGCTGGCATTCGGCCAATTACCGATCAAACTCAGCTTCGCCAATGTGATAAAGCCAAGAGAAATTATCTCCAGTGCCATGGATTGGAACAGGATTGTCAACCTTTCTCCCCATGCCGATACATCAAACATCGACCTATCCTCCTGGGCACCAACATCTTTTATGACAGAGTTATACAAATCTTGGTGGCAAGAATGAAGAAGCCAACTGTTCGCCAAATCATCGCACTACTATCGACATTTGATCGACGCCGATCACATCATTCCCAATGATGCAGTAAGTTCTTCACTCATGCATTTCTCATTATTTTCCACTATCGGCATCTGACCTTCTTTTTCTTATTAGGTTGATGATCCAATCCCTCGAATGAGCAAGAGCGGCAAGCACTTCCATCTCCGAATAATGAGTCCCACATCAATCATCGGCAACAAGGCTCCTACATTAGCTGCCTTCACACCTCAAAGGGTACCTAAGGTTACCCTCAAGCCTAAGCCGACACCTTCAAAGACCATCGCTAGTCCATCGGCTGCCGCTGCCATCTTGGCGCGAGCTTTTGCAGTAAGTTTTTATTTCACTTATACCGATTACAAACTTTCATCGGCAACATTCACTTCTTTTAACTTGTACCAAATATTTTTTTACAGGCAACGAGGTCATCGGCAGCTGCTCCGAATGTACAAACTTCTCCAACTCATGCTGTTGATGCCCCCAAGCTTCGCCACCGAAACGAGCCGGCTCACCAACTGCTACCCCGAAGAAGAAACGCTTGAGGCGAGCTACCCCAGCTGCATCACCAACTCCTATTGACGCACCGATAGTAGAGCCACCATCGGCATCCACTCCTGAGCAGCCAGCGGACGAAATTCCCGACCAGGAAACGATACCACCGCTGCAGGAACCAGCCGCAACAATGGAGACAGCATCGGCATCGGTACCAACACCTACACCAGATGAAATCCTCGACCAGAGGACGACATCATTGCCACAGGAGCCAGCCACCACAGCAGAGGCAGCACCAACAACAGCACCACCAGCACCAACTGTCCCTCCAACAGAGCCAAGTGCATCGACAACCATTGCCGATCCTCAAGATCATGCTATACCGACCGACTTCCTAAGTCCCAGGCAAGAGATCCGTTTCAAGATGGTAAGCCGATTGTCAAAACCCATAACACAAACCTATGATCGGCAAGCCCTAATTTTCTTCTCTTTTCAGGCTCAAGACTCCCCGAACAGTCTGTTCTCCTTTGCCGTCGATCTCTCTGATGAAGATGGAGAAGAAGAAAGTTCTGCCCCAGCTTCATTGGCGGATGTTAAACTCAAGCTCGAAGCATTGTTATCTTTACTGCAACAAGACACATCTTATCTCGTCCAGGATTCCACTGCAGCAAAGATAGCTTTCAAAAACATCCAAGGTTATCTATCTGCCGATATAGAAGAAACACTCTTCCAGGCAGCGTTTCTTGAGAGTAAGCAACTTCAGTATCAAAGACTCTCTCGCCGCATAGCCGATAGAACTGCTCAATCAGAACTTGAAGAGAGAATGCTTCAATTCAAGCAATCTGCCGATGAAAAACATAAGGATATCGGTCGCTTAGAAGCTTCTGGTGCCGAGCTTGATCAAGACATTGCCCATCTATCGGCAAGGAAGGAAAAACTATTAGCAGAGCTAAAACAAGTTGACAAAGCCTTGATTGCAGCCAATCAACAGAAGACTGAACTTCCAAGTGTCATCCAAGCTTTACAACAAGAAAGAGATGCCGATACACGTCAAGCCCTCCGAATGAAGAAAAAGATCAAGCCAATAGAGGGATTCGCCAATGACGATGCCAAGGAGATGGAAGAAATAGAGCAAACTCGCCTGCGTGCGATATCAGCTATTCAATCTTTGTTGTAATTTGTTACAATCCATTGTATCGGCAAGTGTAATACTGATATCTGATTTTGCTTGTAATATAATGCCAGCACGCTTTTTACCAATGTCTTATATAACTTTTTCTTTCGTCGGCATTCCAACGGGTATTCTATGCATCCACCCAAATACTAGGGTAATATTTCTTCAAGTATTTACCGTTGATTGCTCTAGGAAACGCAACCCCTTCGAGGGTTTCCAAAATATATGCATTACTAGGAACAGACTGACTTATCCGAAACGGACCCTCCCAATTAGGAGACCACTTTTCAAACTTAGAACTCTTAGTCCCAATCGGTAAAATCAATTTCCATACCAGGTCACCATCGGCAAATTCTTTCACCTTTACCTTCTTATCATACCATCTGGCAACCCTTCCCTTATTCTCTTCAATGCTGATCAAAGCCCTCAACTGATGACTTGCTAAGTCTTCTAACTCATCCTTCATAAGAGTATCATATTCATCGGCTATTAATTGATCTTGAGAAAACAATCGCCTAGAACCAGTTTTAACTTCCCAAGGCAGGACAACATCGTGTCCATAGACCAACTGATACGGCGAAACTTTGGTTGCACCATGACACGCCATCCGATACGACCATAGGGCTTCATTTAATACTATATGCCACCTTCTAGGGTTTTCTTCAATCTTGCGTTTGATAAGCTTAATAACTCCTTTATTAGTCGCTTCAGCCTGACCGTTAGCTTGAGCATAATAAGGAGAAGAATTCAATACCTTGAACCCCATACTAGCAGCAAACTTATCAAACTCTCCAGATGTGAACATGGTTCCTTGATCGGTGGTAATAGTTTGAGGAATACCAAATCGATAAACAATATGTTCCTTTACAAAATCTATCATGTTTGCCGATGTCACCTTCTTCAAAGGAATCGCCTCAACCCATTTTGTGAAGTAATCGGTAGCAATGAGTATAAACTTATGCCCCTTGCTTGACGGTGGATAAATTTGGCCAATGAGATCAATAGCCCATCCTCTAAACGGCCAAGGCTTAATTATAGGATTCATTGCCGATGCAGGTGCCCTCTAGACATTACCAAACCTCTAACAATCCTGTCATCCTTTAAAATAGTTGAAGCAATCTTCAAGAATTGTTGGCCAATAATATCCATTCCGCCTAATCATCCACTTCATCTTGAATACCGATTGATGTGCTCCACACACACCGTCATGGATTTCGCCCATCAACTCTTTTGACTCTTCTCTACTAAGGCATCTGAGCAAAACTCCATCAATTGTCCGATAATACAATTCATTGTCAAGGAGCACATACTTGGTAGCTTGGAACCTTAAACGCCTTTCAACCTTCTTAGACGGATCTTTTAAGTAATCGGCAATTTCTTTTCTCCAGTCATCGGCAACCATTACCAATGTCATGACTTCTTGAATTGGCTGATATCCTGAAGCATTTTGTGCTAACCGATTGGCCTCTTCATTATGCAACCTAGGAATATGCTCAAGGCGGTACTCTTTGAATCCTTTCAATAACTGCAAATACTTTTCATGGGTTGCAATTAAAACTTTACTTCAGCACTCATATGTTCCAATCAATTGGTTAACTACTAACATGGAATCACTGAATATTTCAACAGCATCGGCACGTACCTTCCTGAGTAATTCCAACCCCTTTCGCAAAGCCTGGTACTCAGCCTGATTGTTTGTTGAGGTAGAAATAATCGGCAGTGAAATTTCATATTTCCGTCCACGGGGTGAGATTAAAACAATACCGATACCTGCCCCTTCCTTGCATGTAGACCCATCAAAGAACAAAGTCTAAGGAGCAATCTCTACAGATCTTATCGTATCGCAATGCTAAGTAACAAAATCGGCCATCACCTGACCCCTAACTGCCTTAACCGATTCATACTTCAGATCAAACTCTGAAAGTGCTAGAATCCATTTTCCGATTCTCCCACTTAATACTGGCATCGATAGCATATACTTAACCATATCATCTTTACAGATAACAGTATATTCAGCCGATAATAAATAATGCCTTAATTTTATGCAAGAGAAATATAAGCATAAACATAATCTTTCTATGGCCGAATACCTGACTTCAGCATCTACCAGCCTTCTGCTTAAATAATAAATCACACGTTCTTTCCCTTCAAATTCTTGGATTAAGGCTGTGTTGACACCGTTTTTCGGCACGTGTCAAATGAGCTAAGACTTGTGCTGATCGACAGCTGTTTTCCATCGGCATCAGGAAGTCATGAGTCAGTATTGCCGATGGGAGTGTGCTATGAGAAGACTAAGTGTGTTGCCGATGGAAGCTGGAAGTTTCGGATGTTGCCGATGCCGATTGCCGATGAAGAAATGATGCCGATGGGCATGAAGTACCGATGGACACAAGATGATGTGGCAGTTGACGTCAGCAAGGGATGACTGATGGTGAAAAAAGGAAGTCGCGGATTGAAGGGGTCTGCCGATGGGAAGTTTTCATCGAAAGGACATAAGGAAACTGGTAATTTTATACCAGTATTAATATAGTAGTTTGACTCTGACTCTTGTATGAGTCGTTTGTTTCCTTTAAAATAGGGGCATCTGTTTAGGAGAATAATATTGTTATTTAGGTCCGACTCTTGCACAAGTCATTATTTCCTTTAAAGTAGGAGTTTTGTTTAGGAAAGATACGAGTCGTGTCTCTGTACAACTCTCCATGTGGGAGTATAAATATGTGCCCAAGGGCTGCGTATAAAGGGATCAATCCTATCAAATCAAATCAATTTACTCTTATTTACCTTTACTGCAATTTACCCTTTATTGCATTAGTCTTAGTTTATCTACGAGTTCTTCAAGCTTCGACGGGCTGCATCACCTTGATCTCCGTCAAACCCTTGCAAGTTCCGTGTAGGAGTACCTCTGAGCTTTGACATCTGGGCGCATCGTTGTTGTCTCGTTCAACTCTGCTCTAGTTATCCTGATCAAGTCTGAGTCTTGGCATCCGGGCGTATCGCCGTTGCCCTGTTCAGATTTTGTTCTAGTTATCGTCCTTGTCGATTAACTGGTCAAATCGACTGGCACACCCTCGGATATCGAATTTCGGGTATAAGCCCGAGGTGTTCGTAGATCCTGACACTTTTTGTGTCAACACCTCTTTTGGCACGTTCGGTGGCACACGATTATACAAATTACACATCTATCATGGGTGATAACTCCGACGTCAACCAGAGGAACGTCATTGAAGTCTCCGAGGCCAATCTAAAAGATGATCAGAGACTGGTCATGGAGTGGGCTATGGAGGAGTGCAAGCAATTGTATCTGAAATCCTTTAGCCTAAGCAGGAGCGACGAAGCAATCCAGAAGCAAGATCCGCCGTTGTCGCGGCAGGTCACATATGACGCCAATCCTGGTAAGTTACAAAAGATGGTTAATTCTGCTTTAAATCAAACATTAATTAGCCACTCCAGCGTGCTGTCCAATACTGTGTACAATGCTATCATGCAATCATTCAAAGAAGGACATGCACCTCAATATGTTGGTCTGGCGTACCATCAACCTGGATCGGCATCTATAAGCCCATCGACAACCCCAATGGCGTCTTCCACTCCCGTGGATTCATCTGCCGATGTGACTACACTGCCAAAGCTGAGTCCTGAAAGCGTCACCAAGCTCAATACAGATCTAATGGCGTCGGCAATGTCAGGATCCGCTATCCAGAGTCAACCAGTTCCTGCCAACTGGTGGGGTTACGGTATGCCTTCAAATCTATCCGCTGGTTCTAATCTGGTGCAGGGAGATAGCTCAACTTGGAAGGCTCCATGGCATCGGCAATGCAGTCACAGCCGGTGGCCCCTATGATGCATTACTCTACGCCCTCTCCAACTGTACAAGCGCCATCAGAAGATTTCTAAGTAATTCCTAAGATACCTCTGATGCCACCATCGGCAAGCTCTATGCCGATGCAACAGAACATAGCGGCTGGAAGTCAACCTATGCTGATGAATCCTCAAGCTGGAGTGTTAGCACATCAAGGTGGCCAATTTATTGATCACTCCAAGGTGCAAGAGCAGCAGGCGCCAGTCAGCTATCAACCATCGGTAAGTCATATGCTGATGATTTATAATCCTGGATGGACCAACCAACCGCCGGTTCAACAGTCTGGCACATCAATGTATCAGTATGGGAGTCCAACAAACATTCAGAGTGGAGCATCGGTACAACAGCCGGTGAATTCAATGCCTCAGTATAATCGAGTGAATGTGCAATATGGCTCATCGGCAGGTCAGCCGATGCATAACGTCCAGATGACTGGTGTTGCGCCCATGCCAACTACTCCGAATCACCTTCTACCAAGATTTGAAGGGGCGCATTAGCCGACTCCACCAGTCAATAACCAACCAATGAGTCGGCAAGAGCAGGATGCATATTGGACTGATAAGATCGCCGAAGTGATGAAAGAACAGTTCGGCATTAAACCCAAGGTTAATACATATTCTTACCGGACACCGTATCCTCCTGCATACGATTTAATTCCTCTCCCAAATCGGTACAAAGTACCTGATTTTAGCAAGTTCTCGGCCAAGATGACACGTCAACGATGGAGCATGTTAATCGCTTCATTATCCAGTGTGAAGAAGCTGCCAGCAGAGAGGAACTTAGGGTGAGATTGTTTTCGTCATCATTGTCTGGATCGGCATTCACATGGTTTATATCATTGCCTCCAAACTCTGTAATCACATGGGCCGATCTAGAGAGACAATTTCATAAATACTTCTTCGCTGGCATACATGAAAAGAAGCTTACCGATTTGGTCAAATTGAGGCAACGCAATGACGAATCAGTGGAAAACTTTGTTCAGAGGTTGCGAGACATGAAGAATAAGTGCTATAGCCTAGTACTTGATGATCGTCAACTAGCAGATTTGGCCTTCCAAGGATTACTGCCGCACATCAAGGACAAGTACGCATCTCAGGAGTTTGAAAGCCTAAGTCATCTGGTGCAAAGGATTGCCGATCAAGATATCAAAACCTTTGAACCCCGAAAGACTTGGAACAAGAAGGTGACCTTCATCGGGCAAGAAGAAGATTATAGGTCAGATGAAGAGCTAAGCATCGGTGCGGCCGAATGGGTGAAGGATAAGAAATCTGTATCTTATCCGTTCGGCCAGAAAGAAGCTGAAAGGTTCACCTTTGACATCACAAAGGCCGATAGGATGTTTGACTTATTACTTCAAGAAGGGAGAATCAAGTTGGCGCCTAACCAAGTAATTCCATCGGCCGAAGAGCTCAGAAAGATCAGGTACTGCAAATGGCATAATGCGACTTCTCATAGTACCAATGACTGCAAAGTATTCAGGCAGCAGTTGCAGGCAGAGATTGAATCTGGACGAATCAAATTTGAAAGTTCTAAAGTCCAGAAGCCGATGAAGATTGGTTAGCACCCGTTTCCAAATAACATGGTAGAGACTAGTGGAAGGACTAAAGTGCTGACATCGGAAGCTGCCAGGAAGAATGCATCGGTAGATCCAAACCATCATGTGGCTAAGCACGATGAGAGGAGGTTTGCCGATGACAGAAAGGGCAAGAGGGTTGTCGATGAGGGTAACAGTGCCAAGAGGGCTCGTGGTGTTATAATCACACACAAGCAGCCAAGGCAGGAGCATCGGCAAACGCAAAATGAGCGATATCGGCAGGGAGAAGAAGAGCACCAAGAATGGCTTCGGCATAAGGACCACTGGAAGTGTCCCTTCTTTGTTCATTGCTGGGAAGAAGGCATCAAACTACCCACTGCCGATAATTGTCCTGAATGCAATGGATACAACGCTACCGGTCGGTCAAGTAAGAAACCTTGTTTTAATGATCAAGCATCCATGTACGCCAGGCCGCTCAGAGAGAAGAAATCGGCACATGACCGACTGGGGGGCAAGCTCAGCGCGCATGACAGGCTTGGCAGGCGTGTTGATCAAGAGAAGCTTGAAGAGATGGCCAATGCAAGAGTGCCTAATGAAGAAGTGTTCTCCAGAGATCTTAACATCAGAAGAAGCGCCGATGTGAGCAATGAAAGGCGGCATCAGCCCGTCTGGAAAACCAAGCTTCCTCAATAGTGCCCTAAGGGTCTGACAAAGACTCAGAAGAGGAGGATTCAGCGCGAACGCCGAAATGAATTGTATGACAATGAAGATCCTTCAAGGGAGAAGCAGTGGAGGCCAAAGCGCAAAGACAGGGATCCATCGGCAGAAATTGATATGGTTGTCATATTGCCGATGGAGTTCATGGCACCTGTCAGCGATGATGAAGAGTCTGCAGAGATGGCACAATTGGTCTTGGATCCGATGACAGCCATTTTTGAGAAGCCTGCCGATGATGAAAGGCGGCACCTAAGGGCTTTGTTTGTTAAAGGTAAAGTGGATGGACAGCCTGTGACAAAGATGCTGGTGGATGGTGGCGCGTCAATAAACATAATGCCATATGTCATGTTCAGGAAGCTTGGAAAAGATGACCAAGACTTAGTCAAAACGGACATGAATGTGACAGAACCTCTTAAGATAGGGCCCACTTGTCAGGATTAACCAACTTAATCCCAACAGATGATCCAAATCTTAATTAGCCCATCAGGTGTCGCCACTTTGCAGCGGGTCATCCACCTCTTTCCGAACAGGATCGCCTCATTACAATCATTACAGAAGTAATACGAAATTTTTATTTTATATCAAAGTAGCGGAAATTTAAAGTCATATTACAACCCATAAGTTTGGAAACATAACTTAGTGTCATAAGATAACGATACATCAAGCTGTTGATAGAGTAGGAACAACAACCGAGGTACTCTTGCCCAAGAGTCAAGCAAAGACAGGTTATTCTTCATCTTCATCTACACTGACCACGGTCATGCAGCAAGAAGCCACACAAACCGGGTTGGGATCCTCATCTGCAACAGGGGTTAACAAACCCTGAGTACGGGAGTACTCCACAAGACTTATCCGACAAAGAAAAGTATTTGGTGGACAAAACAGTATGCAAGTCATAGGATTCAAGGTGGGGTTTACAAGAATCAAGTATTTTGCATAAAGGAGCATTTATAAAAGAATTGAAATCATTTATATTATCCGTAAGATTACTCAAGTATCGATCTAGATGTATGATCGATAATGAGGTAATAAACATCCATAAAGGGATCCAACAAGTATCCAGTTTAAGTGTATTACTATGAAGAAGAAAACAGGGTCATGTTTCCATATCCGAGGAACACGACGATTCGAACCGGTTTATCCCAGCTGGGGCTTCCCTATCACACGACATATACAGTCGCTTAAAGCACGCATATGACTACCTTTCCCTGGATCCTCTCGCCAAGACCGAGGTTCCGCCACGCAAGAGCACAGTACACCTCCATCCAGTTCGCTAACTTGGAGGGTACACACTACTCTCTCCATCTCTCCACTCCCAGTGCGGGTTAACCATTCTTTAAGCGAGAATAGCCAGAGTCCAGCTTCCCGGAGTATGTGATAAGTACTCCAAAGTCACAACCCTAGTCATGCATCAACGGACGGTTCCTAATCGACACAGGCGGAAAGAACCCGCTCACCAGGCACCGCTGATGGCTCTCCAACACCGTGTCCGCCCGGTCTCAGATTATTACTTCCATCAAGAAGACATAGCCATTTGCCGCAGCAATCCACTATTCTTCTCAAAAAACAGAACCATTGCCGAAGCAATCATGTTATCACCTATTCTCGCAGATGACAGGAAATCATCTGACTCTATCGGTCTAAGCATTGCTAAGCAGCATAAAGCAACATTCGTATATTTAAAACGGTATCAAGGTACAGGAGTAAATAATCCAAGGTAAGGCTATGCATCAAGTAGGAATTTGATTGAATACTGTAATGCAATAGTATAAACATAAGTGTATTTAAAGCAATCATTTTAAATACAAGGAAGTGTTTGAATGCACCGGGGCTTGCCTTGGTTGGAGGGATAAACGAACTCGGGCTCAGATTCGAGAGAGAAAACCTCTTCACTGGAGGTATCCAACCCAACCAACGAACAATCTACACGATATAATGACATGTCTTAGATGATGGTCGAATAGTAAACATGATGCTTAACTGAAACAAACAAGCTCATAAGAGAAGACTAAAACAGATTACACCTTGAGTACAACTTCCCTTCATGAAGGAAAGCAACACTAGGTTAACAAGCAAATTAATTAAACCCTATTTATCTGGATTATCTAGTTAATTATTACATCCAAAAGAATTGAGCAAGCAACATTACATCAAGTATGTCCAACTTGTGTTTGTCACTGGACAAATGACCATTTGCATCAAGTAATCCAAAATCACTCAAAACCTAAAGGTATTAGGGTTTCTAAACATTTTATAACTAACTAGGACATGTTTATAGGATTAAAAACAAACTGAACTAAACAGGAAATAGGGAAAACCCTGCACAAACTTACTGACGCCTGAGACCCAACCAACAGAGGCATAGACGCTCGAGCGGCAGCGCCGAGAACCACAAAACACGGCGGCGAGTCGCTGTCGGTGACCAAACCGAACGGCTACCCCTCGAACCCGCTTCGGCTTGCCGAGCCGAACCCAACGAGGTGCGCCATGACCCAAACAAACCCTCAGAGACACCTCATCGAGGGTGCTGGCGGTCGGACGGGGCTCGACCGATCGCGCACCATCGAACACAAACCTCGATCGAAGAACTAGACCTCGATCGAAAGAAACGAGGCCTCGATCGATGAAGGTTGACCTTGATTGACCCTCAATCAGAGAAGATAGGCCTCGAGCAGAGACGCTAGGCCTCGATCACGACTCAGAGGACAACCGCGAGCGAAACGCCCAACAGAAACGAGGCTAAAACCTACCCAGGAGACCTCGTCGACGACAAAGGCAGCGAACTGAGCTCGACCGCACACATGCCGACGGACACATGCCTCGATCAAAGGAGCTAGGCCTCGAGCAGAGACGCTAGGCCTCGATCAGGAAACAACCAACAACTCCAGCAAGCTTAGCGGCCCCCCAAACAACGCGAAACGCGCACGAGACGGACTCAGAGCTACACGCAACACCCTCGACGACGGCACTGGCGGTCGACAGAGATCTGCGCGACGCGCGCCAAAGAGAACATGCACGCGCTCGAGGGCAACTACCCCTCGAGACAGACTCAGAACGGCTAGACGAGGCTAGCGCAAGACTTGGACTTCAAAAAGATCAACTACAACGACTAGACGACGAACACTCCGCCGCGCCGAACAAGAACAACGGCAGTGCTCGAGGACAGAGCTCGAAGGCTCGATACAAGGATAAACGAGAAGAGCGGAGAGGTCGAGGAGCTCACCCTGGTCACGAAGCACTAGCAAGCGTGGCCGGAGATGAAGCAGAGACGACTGCCGATGGAGAACGTGCCGGCGGAGACGACGAACCGAGCGGCAACGAAGATATTCCCGGAGCTATGGTCCACCATTTGCAAAACGGAGCAACCGACAAGAATCAGGGATGAACAAGGAGCAAGAAACACAACAAAAAGGCAATGTGGCTCCTGTGCAGCCCGGTCGAGGACTGACCAGAGCAGCGGCGCTCGCGTCGGAGCTAAGGAAGACGGATCCGCACTGAACGAATGCAGGCTCGGCGACTTCAACAAACTTACTCCGAGAATGCGCGAGGTCAAAGCGAAGACAATGGAGAAGGATTGAGTGGTTGGAAGCGGCTAACGAGCTCAGACGAGTTCGTCAATGGAGGTGGAGCGCTCGGCGGAGCAAGGCAGAGCGAGAAGGTAAAAGTGGCGTGGAAAGGGATACAGAGTGGACGGTTTCCCGTTTTAAAGGCGGCAACGGGTTCCGTGCTTTCACCACGTACTCGACAAGACGTGAGTCCAAGGACAGGTGTCGGACAGGTGCGACGTCGAGTTCAACCCTGCCATGCAACTGCTCGATGAAAGGACAGAACTGACCCTGTGGCTATTTTACAAAATGCTCAAGCTTCCAGGGGTTTTCAGGGAAAACTTTGAACATGAAAGATGCTCAAAATTTTAAGATCTACAACTTTGCTTAAACAACCATATGCAAAAACTTTATAGATTTTGAAAATCATGTTTAGGCTTTAATCCACCCCCTCTGGAAAAAGGATTTGGATTCCAAATTTTAATTTGAGAATTGGAAAAGATGACCTGCATTCAAACAAATGATCAAACACAAGCAAGTAAACTCATTTTAGTTCAATGCATATCCAGGTTTTCAAACAATTGAATGATGCTTAATGCATATGATGACATGATCAAATTTTTAATTAAGTTATTAACACCCGGGGTGTTACAATGAAGCTCAAGGATTTTGAGGGCAATGTGTCGACAGCTATGGGAGCCGTATGTGTTGACTTAACCATCGGTAGTAAAACTTTGCCGACAATGTTTTTTGTAATCAGTGGCAAAGGCACCTACAACTTGCTCCTAGGAAGGGATTGAATCCACGCCAATTGCTGTATTCCTTCCACCATGCATCAGAGCATTGTACAGTGGATCGGAGACAAGATTGAAGTCGTCCGCAGTGAGACCCCATCGATTGTTGCGTCGGCAGAATCGAAAACTTATGAGCAAACCAGATGCATATCAGGTGAAGCTTGGGACAAGGAGTTCCTCAAAGCTGCCGATTACCGCATTACACCGATCCAAGCAGTCGGTTCTGAAGAAGAGTTTTAATGGATCGGTTCGCTGACGACGAAAAACTGGGGCAGGGCTTCACATCTGCCGATGATTTACTCGAGGTCGACATCAGCAATGGTAGTAAGCCTAGGCCTACTTTTATTAGTGCTAAGTTAGATTCCCAATGTAAACAACAGTTAACCGATTTATTAAAGGAATATAAAGATTGTTTTGCTTGGGATTATACGGAGATGCCTGGTTTAGACCGATCGATAGTCGAACATCGGTTACCTATTAAGTCTGGTTTTCAACCACATCGGCAACCTGCACGCCAGTGTAATCCTAATATTTTACCTGACATTAAGGCTGAGATTACAAAGTTAATTGAAGCTGGATTTATTCGGCAATGCCGATATGCCGAATGGATTTCTAATGTGGTTCCTGTATATAAGAAAAATGGAAAACTTCGTGTTTGTATTGATTTCAGGAATCTTAACAAGGCTACACCGATGGATGGCTACCCGATGCCCATTGCCGATCTGCTGATTGATACTGCTGCCGGACATCAAATCATTAGCTTCATGGATGGCAATGCTGGATACAATCAAATATTCATGGCTGAAGAAGATATATCCAAAACTGCTTTCAGATGTCTAGGTCATGTCGGTTTATTTGAATGGGTGGTTATGACTTTTGGCTTGAAGAATGTCAGTGCTACTTATCAGAGAGCAATGAATTTCATCTTTCATAAGTATATCGACACGATAGTTGAAATCAATATTGATGATGTAGTGGTTAAGTCTGAAGATTTTGGGAAGCATCTTGCCGATTTGCGAAAAATATTGGAATGCACAAGGGAGCACGGGCTGAAGATGAATCCTAACAAGTGTGCATTTGGTGTATCGGCAGGTCAATTTCTGGGTTTCATGGTGTATCAAAGAGGCATCGAGATCGGCAAGAAATCCATTGATGCAATTAACAAAGTGGTTGCTCCTACAAACAAGACTGAGCTGCAATCTTTGATCGACAAGATTAATTTTATTAGAAGATTTATATCCAACTTATCTGGTAAGATTAAATCTTTTAGTCCGTTGTTGAAGCTGAAAACAGATCAGGAGTTTACATGGAAAGAAGAACAACAGTTAGCTTTGGAGGAGATCAAGAGGTATTTGGTAAACCCTCCAGTCTTGGTTCCATCTCAATACGGGAAGCCCTTCAGATTGTATTTGTCTGCCGATGATAGTGTTATCGGATCGGCCTTGATTCAAGAATTTGAAGGGAAAGAACGTGTGGTATATTATTTGAGCAGAAGACTGGTAGATGCTGAAACCAGGTATTCGGCCATAGAGAGATTATGCTTATGTTTATATTTCTCTTGCATAAAATTGAGGCATTATTTATTGTCGGCTGAATGCACTGTCATCTGCAAAGATGATGTGGTTAAGTATATGCTATCGATGCCGATATTAAATGGAAGAATCGGCAAGTGGATTTTGGCACTTTCAGAGTTTGACCTGAAGTATGAATCGGCTAAGGTAGTTAAAGGTCAGGTGATGGCCGATTTTGTTACTCAGCATTGCAATGAGGTGAGCTCTGTGGAGATTGCTCCTTGGACTTTGTTCTTTGATGGATCTACGTGCAAAGACGGAGCAGGTATCGGTATTCTCTTAATTTCACCCCGAGGAAGGAAGTATGAAATCTCGTTGCCGATTGTTGCTACTTCAACGAACAATTAGGCTGAGTACCAGGCTCTATTAAAGGGGTTGGAATTACTCAGGGAGGTACGTGCCGATGCTGTTGAGATTTTCGGTGATTCTATGTTAGTAATTAACTAATTGATTGGGACATTTGAATGCCGAAGTGAAGCTTTAATTGCAACCCATGAGAGGTGTTTGTAGTTATTAAAAGAATTCAAAGAATACCGCCTTGAGCATATTCCTAGATTGCATAATGAGGAGGCCAATCGGTTAGCCCAGAATGCTTCAGGATATCAGCCGATTCAAGAAGTCATGATATCGGTAACGGTTGCCGATGACTGGAAAAAGGAAATTGCCGATTACTTAAGAAATCCATCCAAGAAGGTTGAGAGACGTCTACGATTCCAAGCTGCCAAGTATGTGCTCCTTGACAATGAATTGTATTATCGGACCATTAGTTTTGCTCAGATGCCTTAGTAAAGAGGAATCAAAAGAATTGATGGGCGAAATCCACGAAGGTGTGTGTGGGGCACATCAATCGACATTCAAAATGAAGTGGATGATAAGGCGGAATGGATATTATTGGCCGACAATCCTTGAAGATTGCTTCAATTATTTTAAAGGGTGCCAGGATTGTCAGAAGTTTGGTAATGTGCAGAGGGCACCTGCATCGGCAATGAATCCTATAATCAAGCCTTGGTCGTTCAAAGGATGGGCTATTGATCTCATTGGCCAAATTTATCCACCATCAAGTAAGGGGCATAAGTTTATACTCGTTGCTACCGATTACTTCACAAAATGGGTTGAGGCGATTCCTTTGAAGAAGGTAACATCGACAAACATGGTGGATTTTGTAAAAGAACACATTGTTTACCGATTCGGTATTCCTCAAACTATTACTACCGATCAAGGAACCATGTTCACGTCGGGAGAGTTTGATGAATTTGCTGCTAGTATGGGGTTCAAGGTATTGAATTATTCTCCTTATTATGCCCAAGCTAATGGTCAGGCTGAAGCAACTAATAAAGGAGTCATCAAGATTATCAAACGCAAAATTGAAGAGAACCCTAGAAGGTGGCATGTGGTGTTGAATGAAGCCCTATGGTCGTATCGGATGGCTTGTCATGGTGCAACCAAAGTTTCTCCGTATTAGTTGGTCTGTGGACACGATGCTGTCCTGCCTTGGGAAATTAAAACTGGTTCTAGGTGTTTATCTTTTCAAGATCAGTTGATGACCGATGATTATGCTACTCTTATGAAAGACGAGTTAGAAGATTTAGCAGGTCATCGGTTGAGGGCTCTAATCAGCATTGAAGAGAATAAGAAAAGGGTTGCCAGATGGTATGACAAAAAGGTCAAGGTAAAGGAGTTTGCCGATGGTGATCTGGTGTGGAAGTTGATTTTACCGATTGGGACTAAGAGTTCTAAGTTTGAAAAATGGTCTCCTAATTGGGAAGGTCCTTATCGGATAAAACAGTCTGCTCCTGGCAATGCTTATATTCTAGAAACTCTCGAAGGAGTTGCATTCTCTAGAGCAATCAACGGTAAATACTTAAAGAAATATTACCCTAGTATTTGGGTAGACGCATAGCGTGCTCGTTTGAATGCCGATGAAAGAGAAAGTTATAATACATCGGTAAAAGCGTACTGACATTATATTACAGAGCCAAAATCAAGTATTACTGATTACATTTGCCGATGTGATGGAATTTAACAAGTTACAAAAGGGATTGGATAACTGATATCGCACGCAGGCGAATTTGTTCTATCTCTTCCATCTCTCTAGCATCCTCATCGGCAGATCCTTCAACCGACTTGATCTTTCTCTTTAGAGCGATGGCTTGTCGGGCATTGTTGTCCCTCTCTTGTCGCAGAACTTCGATGGTATCGGGAAGTTGGGCTCTCTTCTAGCTGACTGCGTTCAAGGCTTCTTCAACTTTTCTTAGCTCGGCCTGCAGCTCTTCCTTTCTTGTCGATAATTGGATGAATTCTTGTTCAAGATCAGTGCCGGAAACTTCCACTTGGCTGATGTTCTTGTGCTTCTCATCGGCGATTTGCTTAAAATTAAGCATTTCTTCCATAAGTTTGGATTGAGCATTCCTGTTGGCAATACGACGTGAGGCCGTTGGTATTGGAGTCGGCGGCTCTCGAGGAAGGCTGTTTGGAGGAGGATCTCTTCTTCATTGGCAGGTAGTTGGCCTTGGATATCTTTGAAAGCTGCCCTTGCTGCAGTTGAATCCTGGACGAGCTGGGATGTATCTTGTTGCAGCAGAGAGAGCAGTGCTTCGAGCTTGGATTTGACCTCTGCTGATAAGGTTGGAGCAGAGCTTTCTTCGTCCTCGTCTTCATCGGGAATGTTAATGGCAAAGGAGAACAAGCTGTCTGCTCGAGCAGGGCCTTCTTGGTTTTCATCCTCCTGGGGGTTGACACCGAAGGAGAATAAGCTGTCTGGGGAGTCTTGGGCCTGAAAAAGAAGTTACGATATGCCAATTATAAGGTTATGTTACAGGTTTTAGGTAACCAACTTACCATTTTAAAGCGAATTTCTTGCCTAGGACTTGGCATGTCGGATGGTACAGCCTCATCCTGGAGATCGGCAGCAGTTGCCGATGAGTGAGCTTCTGTTGGGGAAGCAGTTGACGCTGTTGGTGCTGATGGCGTTGTTGCTGGCGTTGCTTCCGATGTAGTAGCTGGCTCCTATGGTGGCGACGCTGTTCTTTCATCTGGAATTTCGGCTGGTGAAGGTGCCGATGCCGATGTTGCCTCCGCTGTTGCAGCGGGTGGTGTTATCTCCTGATCAGGGATGTCGTCTAGTGGATGGTCAGGGATAGGAGCTGATGATGGTTCTTCCGTTGGCACGTCGGCAGTTGGTGATGCGACTGGAGTCGATGGCGAAGATGGGGTGGCTAATCTCAGGCGTCTTTTCTTCTTTGGTGCGGCAGTGGGAGAGCTAGCCCGTTTCGATGAAGCCTGGGGGGCATCGGCAGCAGGACTTGGAGATGCTTGTGTACTTGGAGCAGCTGCCGATGGTCTCATTGCCTAAAAATATTTAGCGCAAATTACATAAAGTAAATGTTACCGATGAACAGTATGTGATCGGTATAAGTAAAGATAAGATTTACTGCAAAAGCCCGTGTCAAAGCAGCAGCAGCAGCCGATGTAGTCGTGGGCGTCGACTTGGGCTTGAGAGTAACCTTAGGTACCTTCCGAGGGGTGAAGGCAGTCAGCGTGGGGGCATTATTGCCAATGAGTGATATGGGATTCATCATTCGGAGGTTGAAAGGCTTGCCATTCCTGCTCATCTTGGGGATCGGATTATCGAGCTGTTAAGCATAAGAAAGTCAGATGCTGATGACAGGAATAAATTAAGAAGAATGCATCGGAAATTGAAAACTTACTGCATCATCAGGAATGACGTGATCGGCGTCAATTATTTTCCGATAGTAGTGAGATGACTTGGCAAATAGTTGATGTCTCCATTCTTGCCACCAGAATTTATATTCCTCCGTGATGAAGGATGTTGGTGCCTAGGAGGATAAGTCAATATCTGAAATGTTGGCATTTGGAGGGAGATTGACGACTTTGTTCCAATCCATGGCGCTGGAGATGACTTGTCGTGGCTTTACAACCTTGGCATAACAGAGCTTGATCGGTAGTTGGCCAAATGCCAGTTGTCTTGCTGCTACCGATGGGTAATAAAACTCGAAGGATGGAGGAGCATTCTTCCCACTTCCGAAAATGTTAACTGGAATAGCTTGAGGAATAATGCTGGCCTTCATGATCACCTCGTTCTGAGGCACGTTCCCATCGGTGAGGTTGAACAGCAAGGGAAATCGGTTGTCTTGATCAATATATGGCCACCAGAGCCGTTCTGAAGCAGGGATTCCATTGTAAAACTTCTGGAAAAACATGCCAAACTGCTCTGCATCGGCATCGGTTCCTGGTAGCACTATGATGGCCTCTCCGAAGTTGAGTGGAGGACGAGTTGCCGATTCATCATCCCTATATTTGTAATCTTCCGATATGTCCCTTGGGAATTGTTGAGCGAACAAGTCGAACTGAAGGACTTTGTACAAGTGTGCGTTCAGCCACATGTTGATGAACCACCAAGGACCCCCGAGGTTGCCAATGGGCTCGCCTAGCAGTAACTTCTTGGATACTTGATGTAGAAGGCGGTATACCGATCCAAGAAGATATCGTCCGAGAGGGAGTCTTGTTCCATCGGCTAAGAGCTCTGCTGCTGGGAGGTACATGGTGGTCGGTCCAACAGTTTTGCCACAGAAGATAAATTTCTCTAGCCACATGTTCAGAAAGGTGGCATGCTCCCTTTGGCCTACCGATCCAGTCTTTTGGTGCTCTTGGATGTAACCGGTCCAGCCGCCGATGTTCCGTGTATTCACTCTATGTTCAGCTTTCCGATGAAATAAAGTTGAGACATCATCGGAAGAAACATCAAGGCCGGTCAGCATGTGCACATCGGCAAGTGTAGGAGTGGTTGGTCCATGTCTGAATAGGAAGGCGTTCATGGTGTTAGACCAGAAGTAGGAGGCCGCTATCAGCATGTTCTCGTTTTTCTCTATATCGGCAATGGAGAGCCTGATGCACTGATCCAGACTGCGCTCTGACCAGTAAACTTGTTGTGTTCTAACGACCCTAAGGTACCAATTCTTCCACCCTTTGGTGGGCTAGGGCCATGAACGGAAGGCGTCCTTCCATAACCCTAAACTGAAGCATTCAGATCTAAAGGGAATGTGGTTGGTTTCCGCGTTGATCATGTAGCTAGGATCAGGATTGCCCATTGGACCTAGACAGCTGAAGTTGGACTGAGCAAGGGGGATTACTACTTTGTTGTGCAGTTCCTAGGTTTCGAAAAGAAGAAGGGTCAGAGGAAGAGATTAAAAAAAAGGGGATTGCAAAATTTATACGGGAAAAGATCTAGCAGGAGATTGGATGAGGAGGAAGTGGATTTACCTTAGGAATGTCGACTTGAATCGCCATTGGAGCTGAGAGAGTTCTTGCGGTTCGTACTGGGCTTGGGGAAAGTATTGTTGCTTGAGCTCGGATTCTTCGGAGGCGCCGCCGGAGGTTGAAGACGAAGGCAGATGAAAAAGTGAAAGTGGGCCTAGGGTAAAAAGTAAGTTGAATCGTGGTAATTTTTATAGATCTAGGCCAAGGGTATTTTGGAATTTCTGCTCATACTGTACAGGAATGTGGAGATGCCTGCGGTGAATGTGCGCAATAATCAAGGAGATATTGTTAGGTTTGCAACTGTTTGTGCTATGCTCGAGGAATTTTATTAATAAATTGCGATTCTGCGCACGGGGATTGAGGAAGTTGTGCAGTTATCTCGGAGAAAAACGGCTACAGTGGAGAGAATTTCGGCGCGTAAAATATTCTACACTCCGAAATTGGGGGGCATGTGTTGACACCGTTTTTCGGCACGTGTCAAATGAGCTAAGACTCGTGCTGATCGACAGCTGTTTTCCATCGGCATCAGGAAGTCATGAGTTAGTATTGCCGATGGGAGTGTACTGTGAGAAGACTAAGTGTGTTGCCGATGGAAGCTGGAAGTTTCGGATGTTGCCGATGCCGATTGCCGATGAAGAAATGATGCCGATGGGCATGAAGTACCGATGGACACAAGATGATGTGGCAGTTGACGTCAGCAAGGGATGACTGATGGTGAAAAAAGAAAGTCGTGGATTGAAGGGGTCTGCCGATGGGAAGTTTTCATCGAAAGGACATAAGGAAACTGGTAATTTTATACCAGTATTAATATAGTAGTTTGACTCCGACTCTTGTATGAGTCGTTTGTTTCCTTTAAAATAGGGGCGTCTGTTTAGGAGAATAATATTGTTATTTAGGTCCGACTCTTGCGCGAGTCATTATTTCCTTTAAAGTAGGAGTTTTGTTTAGGAAAGGTATGAGTCGTGTCTCTGTACAACTCTCCATGCGGGAGTATAAATATGTGCCCAAGGGCTACGTGTAAAGGGATCAATCCTATCAAATCAAATCAATTTACTCTTATTTACCTTTACTGCAATTTACCCTTTATTGCATTAGTCTTAGTTTATCTACGAGTTCTTCAACCTTCAACGGGCAGCATCACCTTGATCTCCGTCAAACCCTTGCAAGTTCCGTGTGGGAGTACCTCTGAGCTTTGACATCCGGGCGCATCGTTGTTGTCTCGTTCAGCTCTGCTCTAGTTATCCTTATCAAGTCTGAGTCTTGGCATCCGGGCGTATCGCCGTTGCCGTGTTCATATTTTTTTCTAGTTATCGTCCTTGTCGATTAACTGGTCAAATCGACTGGCACACCCTCGGATATCGAATTTCGGGTATAAGCCCGAGGTGTTCGTAGATCCTGATGCTTTTTGTGTCAACAGGCTGACCCGATAACACCATCATCGGCAGACAAATACAACCTGAAAGGCTTTCCGTGCTGAGGTGGAACCAAGACTAGAGGGTTTACCAAATATTTCTTGATCTCCTCCAAGGCTAACTGATGTTCCTCTTTCCATGTAAACTCTTGATCGGCTTTCAGCTTTAACAATGGACTAAAAGATTTAATCTTACCAGATAAGTTGGATATAAATCTTCTAATAAAAATAATCTTGACGATCAAGGATTGCAACTCAGTCTTATTTGTGGGAGCAACTACTTTGTTAATTGCATCAATAGATTTTCTGCCGATCTCGATGCCTCTCTGATGCACCATAAAACCCAGAAACTGACCTGCCAATACACCAAATGCACACTTGTTAGGATTCATCTTCAACCTATGCTCCCTTGTGCATTCCAGGATTTTTCGCAAATCGGCAAGATGCTTCTCAAAATTTCCAGACTTGACCACCACATCATCAATATAGATTTCGACTATCGTGCTGATGTACTTATGAAAGATAAAATTCATTGCTCTCTGATAAGTAGCACCGGCATTCTTCAAGCCAAAAGTCATCCACAACCCACTCAAATAAACCGACATGACCTGGACATCTAAAAGCAGTCTTGGACATGTCTTCTTCAACCATGAATATCTGGTTATATCCAGCATTACCATCCATGAAGCTAATGATTTGATGTCTAGCGGCAGCATCAACCAGCAAATCGGCAACAGACATCGGATAACCATCCATCGACGTAGCCTTATTGAGATTCCTGAAATCAATGCAAACACGTAGTTTTCCATTTTTCTTATACACAGGAACCACATTAGAAATCCATTCGGCATATCGACATTGCCGAATAAACCCAACTTCAATTAACTTTGTAATTTCAGCTTTAATGTCCGGCAACACCATAGGATTACATCGGCGCGTGGGTTGCCGATGCGGTTGGAAACCAGACTTAATAGGCAACCGATGTTCGACTATTGATCGGTCTAAACCAGGCATCTCTGTATAATCCCAAGCGAAACAATCTTTATATTCTTTTAATAAATCAATCAATTGCTGCTTACATCGGGAATCCAACTTAGCACTAATAAAAGTAGGCCTATGCTTACTACCATCACCGATATCAACTTCTAATAGATCATCAGCCGATGTGAACCCCTGTCCCAGTTTTCCATCATCGGTGAATCGATCCATTAAAACTCTTCTTTAGGACCGACTGCTTGGATCGGTGTAACACGGTAATCGGCAACTTTGAGGAACTTCGTGTCCCAAGCTTCACCTGATATGCACCTGGTTTGCTCATAAGTTTCCGATTCTGCCGATGCAATGATTGACGGAGTTTCACTCCGGACGACTTCAATCTTGTCTCCAACCCATTGCACAAGGCTTTGGTGCATTGTAGAAGGAATACAACAATTAGCATGGATCTAATCCCTTCCTAGGAGCAAGTTGTAGGTGCCTTTGCCACTGATCACGAAAAACATTGTCGGCAAAGTTTTACTGCCGATGGTTAACTCAACACATACGGCTCCCATAGCTGGTGATACATTGCCTTCAAAATCCTTAAGTTTCATGTCCATCTTGACCAAGTCTTGGTCACCTTTCCCAAGTTTCCTGAACATGACATATGGCATTATATTGATTAACGCCCCACCGTCCACCAACATTTTCGTTACGGGCTGTCCATCCACTTTGCCCTTAACAAACAGAACCCTTAGATGCTGCCTTTCATCATCGGCAGACTTCTCAAAGACAGCTGCCATCGGATCCAAAACTAATTGTGCCATTTTAGCAGCTTCTTCGTTGTCGCTGACAGGTGCCATGAACTCCATCGGCAATATGACGATCATATTGATTTCTGTCGATGGATCCCTATCCTTGCGCTTTGGTCTCCACTGCTTTTCCCTTGAAGGATTTTCACTGTCATATAAGTCACTTTGGTGTTCGCGCTGGATTCTCCTTTTTTGAGTCTTCGTCAGACCCTTAGGGCACCATTGAGGAAGCTTGGTTTTCCAAACAGGCTGGTGCTGCCTCTCACTGCTTGCGTCGGCACCACTCCTTATGTTTGGATCTCTCGAGAGTACCTCTTCATCGGGCACTCTTGAATTGGCCATTTCCTCCAGCTCTTCCTGACTAACGCTCCTGCTAAGTCTATCATGTGCGCTGAGCTTGCCCCCCAGCCGGTCATATACCGAATTCTTCCCTCTGAGTGACCTAGCATACCTGGACGTTCGATCGTCAAAACAAGGCTTCTTTTCTGACCGATCGGCAGGGTAATACCCATTGCATTCGGGACAATTATCGGCAGTAGGTAACTTGATGCCTTCTTCCCAGCAGTGAACGAACAAGGGACATTTCCAGTGGTCCTTATGCCGAAGCCACTATTGGTGTTCTTCTTCTTCCTGCCGATGTCGCTCCTTTTGCGATTGCCGATACTCTTGCCTTGGCTATTTATGCGTGATTATAACACCAGGAGCCCTCTTGGCATTGCTACCTTCATCGGCAACTTCCTTTCCCTTTCTGTCATCGGCAAACCTCCTCTCATCACGCTCAGCTACTTGATGGTCAGGATCTACCGATGCATTCTTCCTGGCAACTTCCGATGTCAGTACTTCAGTTTTTCCACTAGTTTCCACCATATTATTTGGAAACAGGTGCTGATCAATCTTCATCGATTTCTAGGCTTTAGAATTTTCAAATTTAATTTGTCCATATTCAATTTCTGACTACAACTGCTGTCTGAATACTTTGCAGTCATTGGTACTGTGCGAAGTCGCATTGTGCCACATGCAATACCTAATCTTTCTGAGCTCTTCGGCCGATGGAATTACTTGGTTAGGCGCCAACTTGATCCGCCCTTCCTGAAGTAATAAGTCAAACATCCTATCGGCCTTGGTGATATCAAAGGTGAACCTTTCAGCTTCCTTCTGACCGAACGGACAAGACACATATCTCTTATCCTTCACCCATTCGGCAGCGTTGATGCTTAGCTCTTCATCGGAATCCTCTTCTTGCTCAATGAAGATCACCTTTTTATTCCAAGTCTTTCTAGGCTCAAAAGTTTTAACATCTTGATCAGCAATCCTCTGCACCAGATGACTTAGACTTTCAAATTCTTGAGACGCATACTTATCTTTGATATGCGGCAGTAGTCCTTGGAAAGTCAAATCCGCCAGTTGCCGATCATCAAGTACCAGGCTGTAGCATTTATTCTTTACGTCTCGCAGCCTCTGAACAAAGTTTTCCACCGACTCATCATTACGCTGCCTCAGCTTGACTAAATCGGTAAGCTTCCTCTCATGCACGCCAGCGAAGAAGTATTTATGAAACTGCCTCCAGATCGGCCCATGTGATTATAGAGTTCAGAGGCAGTGAAATAAACCACGTGAATGCCGATCCAGACAATGATGATGAGAAAAATCTCACCCTTAGCTCTTCCTTGCTGGCAGCTTCTCCACACTGGATAATGAAGCGGTTGATGTGCTCCATTATTGACGTGTCATCTTGGCCAGAGAATTTGGTAAAATCAGGCACCTTGTACCGATTTGGGAGAGGAATTAAGTCATATGCTGGAGGATATGGCGCCCGATAAGAGTATGTATTGACCTTGGGTTTAATACCGAATTGTTCTTTCATCACTTCGGCAATCTTATCGGTCCAATATACATCTTGCTCTTGCCGACTCATTGGCTGATTGTTGACTGGTGGAGCCGGCTGATGCGCCCCTTCAGGTCTTGGTAGAACATGATGCGAGTAATTATCACGGGTGCAACACCAGTCATCTGGATGTTATGCATCGGTTGACTTACCAATGGATAACTTTGCACACTTACTGGGTTATGCTGTGGTATCATATTCATCGGTTGCTGTACCGATGCTCTGCTCTGAGTGTTTGCTAGACTTTCATACTGATACATTAGTACGCCAGACTGTTGAACCGGCGGCTGACTGGTCCATTCAGGATTATAAA
This sequence comes from Microstegium vimineum, assembly GCA_022036555.1. Taxonomy (NCBI): domain Eukaryota; kingdom Viridiplantae; phylum Streptophyta; class Magnoliopsida; order Poales; family Poaceae; genus Microstegium; species Microstegium vimineum. The sequence continues at coordinate 13,391,347 of CM039125.1, read as the reverse complement.
TCATCGGCATATGACTTACAGATGGCTGATAGCTAACTGGCGCCTGCTGCAACTGCACCTTAGAGTAATCAACAAATTGGTTACCTTGATGTGTTAATACTCTGGCTTGAGGATTTACCACCATAGGTCGACTTCCAGTTGCTATACTGTGTTGCATCGGCACTGAGTTTGCCGATGGGGGCATCAGAGGTACTTTAGGAATCGCCACCTGGAGATCTTCTGATGGCATTTGCACAGTTGGAGAAGACGTAGAGTAATGCATCATAGGGACCATCGGCTCTGATTGCATTGCCGATGCCATGGAACCCTTCCAAGCTGAATTGTCTCCCTGCACCAGATTGGAACCAGCAGATGGATTTGAAGGCATACCGAATCCCCACCAGTTAACGGGAGCTGGATGATTCTGGACAGCAGGTCCCGACATTGCCGATGCCATCGGATCTGCACTAAGCTTGGCGACGCTTTCAAGACTTAGACTTGGCGGTGTAGCCACATCGGCAGACGGATCCACAGGAATAGAAGACGTCATTGGAACTGTCGATGGGTTTATAGATGCCGATCCAGGCTGATGATACGCTGGACCAACATATTGAGGTGCTTGTCCTTCTTTGAAAGATTGCATAACAACATTGTACACAGTATTGGACAGCACATTGGAGTGGCTAATTAATGCTTGATTTAAGGCAGAATTAACCATCTCTTGCAACTTACCAGGATTGACATCAAACGTGACCTGCCGCGGCAACGGCGGATCTTGCTTCTGGATGGCCTCGCCGCTCCTGCTTAGGCTGAAGGACTTCAGATACAATTGCTTGTACTCCTCCATAGCCCACTCCATAGCCAGCTTCTGGTCATCTTTTAGATCGGCTTCGGAGACTTCGATGACGTTCCTCTGATTGACGTCAGTATGATCACCCATGATAGACGTATAATTGGTCCCACTGGGTGTGCCAAAAGAGGTGTTGACACAAAAAGCGTCAGGATCTGCGAACACCTCGGGCTATTACCCGAATTCGATATCCAAAGGTGTGCCAGTTGATTTGACCAGTTAATCGACAAGGACGATAACTAGAACAAGATCCAAGCAAAACAACGACGATACGCCTGGATGCCAAGACTCAGACTTGACCAGGATAATTAGAGCAGAGCTGAACGAGACAACAGCGATGCGCCCAGATGTCAAGGCTCAGATTACTCCCAAGCGGAACTTGTAAGGGTTTGACGGAGATCAAGGAGATGCAGCTCGTCGAAGCTTGAAGAACTCATAGATAAACTAAGACTAATGCAATAAAAGGGTAAATTGTAGTAAAAGTAAATAAGAGTAATAGATTTGTTTGATGTATGATTGTATATTTTCTCACGACCCCTAGGTACATATTTATACTCTGGCAATAGAAGTTGTAGACAAACACAACTCGCACCTTTCCTAAACAAAATAAACCCCTGTTTTAAAGGAAATAACTGACTCGCGCAGGAGTCGGACCCAAATAACAATACTATTTTCCTAAACAGACACTTCTATTTTTAAGGAAACAAACGACTCGTGCAAGAGTCGGACTCAAACTGCCATAATAATACTGGTATGAGATCACCAGTTTCCTTATGTCTTCTCTTCGATGAAACTTTCCATCGGCAGACTCTTCAATCCGCAACTTCCTTTTATTGCCATTGGCAATCCTCTACTGACGTCAACCGCCACGTCACCCTGTGCTCATCGGCATCATCTCCTTATCGGTAATACCTTCCAATCGGCAACTCTTCACCTCCACTGGTAACTTGTCTTTACCAATTAACTCCTATCGGCAAGAATCGTCCAGCTTCCATCGGCAACAAACTTATCCTTTTCGTAGCATTCACCCTCATCGGTAACATTGACCGATGACCTCCCGATGCCGATGGAAAACGGCTACCGATCAATGCAAGTCTTAGCTCATTTGACACATGCTGAAAAATGGTGTCAACACCAAGATTGTCACACCACAATCAAGCAACAGGAACGTGTGAGACTCCAAGCTCAGCTAGCTGGCGTTGTATCCACATCATCTTAGCAGTCGCATTCGCTAGTGCTTTGTACTCCGCCTCAGTGCTAGAACGAGACACAGTTGGCTATTTCCGAGCACTCCAGGAAACAAGATTGGAACCAAAGAAAACTGCAAAGCCGCCAGTAGACCGCCTATCATCAACACACCCGGCCCAATCCGCATCAGAGAAAGCACTGATAAGAGAGGAGTCAGACTTCTTGATCGATAACCCCAAGTTCAGGGTTCCTTGAACATAGCATAGAATTCTCTTTATGGCACTCCAATGTACTGTGGTTGGGGAGTGTAGAAACTGACACACTTTGTTGATAGCAAAAGATATGTCAGGTCTAGTGAGTGTAAGGTACTGGAGTGCACCAACCACACTACGGTACCATGTACAGTCATCCTCATCAAGACTTGATCCATCCTTGACACTGAGTTTATCAGATGTAGAAATAGGTGTGTCCACAGACCGACATTTCCCCATGTTAGCACGTCTGACAATATCAGTGGCATAGCGCTGCTGGGAGAGAACCAAACCATCCGAATTTTTCTTCACCTCAATACCAAGAAAATAGTGAAGTTCACCTAGATCCTTGAGTGCAAATTCTGTCTCAAGATCCACAAGCAAGGCTGTAGTTGCTTCTGATGAGGAACTAGCAACAATAATATCATCGACATAGACCAAGACAAAGATAGTAACGTGACCCTTACTATAATATAAGAGGGACGTGTCACCTTTGGAAGGAGTGAAACCAAGCTGAATTAGTTTACCACATAAGCGAGCATACCACGCACGAGAGGCCTGCTTAAGACCATATAGCGCCTTGTCCAACATGCAAACAAAGTGCGGATGCTGCTTGTCCTCATACCCTGGGGGTTGTTTCATAAACACTTCCTCTTCAAGAACACCGTGAAGGAATGCATTTTGCACATCCAGCTGACGCAATGACCACCCCTTGGAGACCGCCACTGAAAGAATCAATCGAATGGTAGCTGCTTTCACAACCGGACTGAATGTATCTTCGTAGTCAACACCATAACGTTGTCGGTAACCCTTAGCAACTAGCCGAGCTTTGTAGCGATCAATGCTCCCATCAACTTTTCTCTTAACCTTGTAAACCCATTTACAGCCAATAATATTTTTACCTTTGGGTGGTGGAACAAGATGCCATGTTCTATTATCCAATAGTGTGTCATGTTCTTTGTTCATTGCGGACACCCAATGAGGATCTTCAAGAGCAGCTTTCACGGTGTGTGGTTCTTCAGGTTCAACTGCACTATGGAGACCCCACGACACAGTTCCGTCAGTACGTACTCGAGGCTGGACAATGCCTCGCTGAAGCCGAGTGCCATGTTGATGTGCGTCAGATCCCAAAGAGGACACAGGCGCACCTCCCGCACCCGATCCAGGAGACAGCACCCTTGGGTTTGGATCCACTGCGGCAGCTGACGACAGGGGCGACAAGAGCGGGTCGGTGGTCGACGCCATAGAAGATCTAGAGGCAGACACGCTCGCCTCTGGGTTTGGATTCTCTGCGGCCGGCGAAGACAACAGTCCTGAAGCCTCCGGCGTAGAGGATCCCATTGTCGTAGAGGACCCTGAGGGCAGCTCTCCCAATGCTGATTCCGCCACCGAGTCAGTACGAGGAGCAGGCAGATCTCCTCCGGGAGCTGTGCTGCCTTTGTCTTGACGTGGCGTTACCAAAGGGAACATAAAATGACCCCCTGGACTCACCGTTTCTTCATGATTTCTCCCCGAATTTTCACCTGTATCATCCAGGATAGAATAAGTGCTTGACACAACATTAGCAGGGTTAGAATCAACCACATTTAAATCACTGAATTTTGCATCCCCAAAGTCAGATGAAGGATTTTGGAGAGTGTCGGGTAAGAGAGTAAATTCGGCCCGGAGGCGTCCTCCGGCGTTAGGATGTAGGTGAGCAAAGGGATAAATTGTCTCATCAAAGACTACGTCACGTGACACATAAACAAATTTGTAAGGTCACAAATTTGTCCAAATAGCACATCCAAAGGTGCGAAGAAACGAGTAGTATGGTGAGGAGGCAAAAAGACGCTCGTAAGGTGTGACATTGGCTATGACCTTTGAAGGAAGACGGTTTATGAGAAAGACAGCCATAAGGAAGGCTTCATCCCAATATTTGAGCGGCATAGATGCGTGTGCAAGGAGACATAACCCGACCTCAACGATATGGTGGTGTTTGCGTTCTGCGGATCCATTTTGTTGGTGCGCATGTGGACATGACACATGATGAGCGATTCCTAGACGTTTAAAGAAACTATGAAGGGGTTGATATTCTCCCCCCCAATCAGATTGGACAGCTAGGATTTTAAGATCAAATTGACGCTCAACCATGTTCTGGAAGTCACGAAAACATTGAAACACTTCAGATTTATAGCGCAACAAGTAGATCCACGTAAACTTGCTGAAATCATCAATGAAACTCACATAATAGGAGTGTCGGCCAACAGAAGTCGGAGCCGGCCCCCAAACATCACTAAACACAAGCTCAAAGGGTCGAGAAGAAACACTGTTTGACTTAAGGTAAGGTAACTGATGAGCTTTACCCATCTGACACGCATCACACACCACACTTTTATTTGGACTACTCGAAAACGACAACTTATTGCGACTAAGAACTTTCTGGACTATTGGAGTGGAAGAATGACCTAGGCGATCATGCCATACAGACTTGGATGGCTTGACAGCATTGAGAATGACTTGGTTATCTAACGAAGTGGATGGCGAAGAGCTCTGTGGTTTCACAGGATACAGGCCACCCTCACATTGGCCTTCGAGGAGGGTTTCTCTCGTCTCCTGCTCCTTAAGAGAAAAATGATTCGGATGAAGTTCAAGAAAAGCATTGTTATCTTTGACTAAACGATGCATGGAAAGGAGACTTTTGTTTGCACTGGTAACATGAAGAATATTTTTCAAATGAACATCACAAATTGGGGAATGTAAAATACTGTGACCAATGTGATCGATTCGCATACCTACACCATTTGCCGTGTGCACTTGTTCTCCTCCCATGTATCTGTCGCGGAAGGGCATCTTCTCCAGCTCTCCAGTTATGTGATCTGTGGCCCCAGAGTCCACATACCATTTTGAATCCACCCTGTACTGTGAGGTAGTGGCAGATGAAGCACTCTTCTGCGGAGCTCCAGTGAACGTGGCGTCGAATCGCTTGAAGCAACGCACCACGGTGTGGCCCTCCTTGCCACAGAGCTAGCGGAAGACACCTGACTGATAAGTCCGGGTTCCTCCGTTGCCACCACCACCATTGCCACGACCCCCATTGCCGCGGCCGCTGCCACTGCGGCGAAAGCCTCCACGACCACCGTCACTGCGGCCGCGAGGTTGACTAGGGTTGGAAGAGTACCCTCCACGGCCACCCTTGATGGTCGAGTTGACGAAGGACTGGGAGCCGCCGGAGCCTCCGTCAGTGTTCATCTCCTTCCGCTGCTCAAAGGCAACGAGTTGAGCATAGAGCTCATTGACCGAAATTGGTTCGACACGGGCGGCGATGGCACTGACAATAGACTCAAACTCATCTCCAAAGCCCGTGAGAATAAACGTCACAAGCTCCTCATCTTCCAGCTTGCGACCTGCCGAGGTCATGTCATCCGCAAGAGCCTTCATCTTGACAAAGAACTCGGCGATTGTAGACACCCCCTTCTTGGCAGTGGTGAGCGCCATGCGCGTGGTCATGATACGCGCCCGGGACTGCGACGCGTGAAGTTCCTGGATGGCGGCCCAGAGTTCCGCCGCGGTGGTCGCTTTGGCGACCTGACCAAAGATCTCTTTGGTCTGAGAGGAGAAGAGGTAGTTGAGCACGATCTAATCTTCAACGACCCACTTCTCGTAGGTCGGATTTGGCAGGGGATCCACCTTCTTGCCCTCAGCAATTGACGCAGAGTCGACGCCGAGAAACTCGGCCGGTGGACGGGCCGTATCGCGGATGTACCCGCCGAGCCGAGCTCCCTTCAGCGCCGAAGTCACCGTGGCATACCACATATTGTAGTTTCCACGTGTGAGCTTTTTAGAGACGACGGGAAGGAGGCCGAAGGCGAGCGGCGCATTGGCAGAAGAGTCCGCCATGGATTGCGTAGATTGGATCTTTGCTCCATTAGGAGAGAAAGGCTCGTGATACCATATAAGATTATACAGGAATGGGATAACCCAACTGGGGTCCCGATGCTTTGTATTTATATCATGAAGAGATTACATCAGGTACGATTACATTGGTTACAACAACCTTCTCCTAGAGTATAGGGATATACGTATACAACTCTAATATCCCTATCTCAACTACCAACGACATCATATTATCTAATAGGCCCCTCATCAAAGTTGATATCTATAATCTCTGCAGGCAACTCTTTAATCAATGGAGTTGACTTGAAATCTATCGACTACTCATACATAATAACCCTTCTCCCCAAAAAAAGTCAGAGCCAGAGAGGATATATGATTTTAGACCAATCTCTTTGCTCTACTCTTCAATGAAATTTATTACTAAAAACTAGCAAACATGCTACAAAAGATTATTTTACATGTTCTTCATAGAAATCATTATGGGTTTATTCGAGGAAGAACTATGCATGTGTGTTTGGGTTGGACCTTTGAATACTTGCATCAATACCATCACTAAAAAGAGGAATTATTAACCTAAAGCTAGATTTTGAAAAGGTTTTTGACTCAGTGGAACATTCCTCTATTTTGTCCATCCTTCAAGTTAAGGGCCTCCCTCCTAGATGGAGTAAGTGGATCAAGGACATTTTGGACTTTGAGATTCTTTAGGACTTCTCAAAGGTGTTCCCGGGGAGGATTTTCATTGCAAAAGAGGTGTTAGATAAAGAGATCCACTCTCTCCATTTATTTTTATCCTAGCAGCACACCCTTTGAAAAGTGTAATCAATAAAGCATATCCACAAGGCCTTTTGGCTCTACCAATCCCTAATAGAGATACTGCTCACTTCCCCATTGTTCAATATGTAGATGAGACTCTTATAATCATCCAAGTGATGTGAGGCAATCGTTTTGTCTTAAAGATTTACCACATAGTTTTGCCCAATCCACTGGCCTAAAACTGCATTTTAGTAAGTCTTGTATAGTGCTCATCAATGTGTCTTGTGATAACGTCCATGATGAACCTTTGGATAAAGAAGAGGAATCAATCCCCAATGAAGAAGAAGAAATCCCAATAGTTGAGTCTCCACCTTCCAAATCCCAAGAGCCAGCCATCGAACTTGAACCACAAACTTTGAAACATTTAAACGAAAAAGAAACTCGACCTTCAAAATTCCCTTTTGAAATCAAGGATGGTTTATTTTTCAATTTTGAAAATGTCTCAAATATATATATATAGGGAACGTATGCTATGGAAACCAGGTTCCCGTGAAAACTATGGAAACTCGCACGTGAATCGCTGGATCTAAATCCGATGGATATGACTAATGGTGGGAGAGATTAGCAATTAACCCCTCCCACTGCATCCACATCTAATCACTCGGCATGGTGGGAGAGATTAGCAATTAACCCCTCCCACCATATCCATCGGATTTGGATCTAGCGATCCATGTGCGAGTTTCCATAGTTTCCACGGGAACCTGGTTTCCATAGCATACGTTCTCATATATATATATATATATATATATATATATATATATATATATATATATATAACTTGTATTCATTGGTACACCACTTTACTTTGGAGAGTGCTCTAGCTTCTCTAAGGGAACTTAGGGCCTGTTTGGTAGAGCTGTGCTCCCGGATTCTCCAGTTGTGCTCCCTGATTCATTGGTGAAGTGATTCTGTGGTTGAAAATGATTCTCTTCGATTATTTAGCCTAAACTCTCAAAATCAGCATGGAGAATCACTTCACAGAATCAGGTGAAGCTACTTTTTTTAGCTCTTAGCCTCTTAGTTCATTTCAGAGAATCACTTTACAGAATCAACAGAGAATCACTTCTCGCTGGAAACTACGTTTGGCAGCCAGAAAGTGATTCTGCCTGAGAATCAGCTCCGTGGAGCGCTGCCAAACGGCCCCTTAGTGCGCCAAGGTTACAATAGTGAGATATAGTGTAGACATGGTGTCTAGACTATACTTTGCCAGTGTATACTACTTGTAACATGGATTGTTGTGGTAGCTAGCAGGTGATGACAACCTTGTCTAGTCTTTGTATTCCACACTTGTTTGAGGCAAGTTATTGAAATAGTAAGGCAAGTTATTAAAATAGTAGGGCCCCATAAAAAGGTATCTGCTTTGGGTAGGCGTTGAATCTCCTATTATGTCTCCTATCGCCCCCATGACGTTATATCTATCTTAGCTTACCAGATGTCATAGATATGGAGATCCTCTCTACCCGATTATCATAAACTTCTTGTATCACTATAGGACGGTCTTGATCCTTTGTTAGTTCACTTTAGATTCCCCATGGAAATCGATACTTGGAATACTCCTGGTGAAGGCTACATTAACAACCATTCACTTACGATTTATCTATTTACCATTTTAGGTGTTAATAGATATAATCAACATCATAGTGATGATTTCTATTTTAAATAAACATAATTCCACTTGTACTTGGAAGATTTTTTAATGCAAGAAAATATGGCCAAAATTCATGACCAAGCCATAGGAGAACCAGGCAAGGCAACCAGGGGGTCGCCTAGTGCAGCTGGTTCACCCCACCCTAAGTTTCCTCACCTAGCTCCACCTCCTCCACATCACTGATCCATGCCCCAAGCTAGCAAACACAAAATAGAGCAATCCAAAGTGTTTATTTGGAGTTAGTTTGATCTAAGAGCTAGTGTGAACTCACCCATGGATTAGAGACCATGGAATTTGGACACATGATTGAGAAACAACTACCTTGGGATAACTATCAATCGTCTCTAGGATCTCCCCAGCATCGTAAGATCAAGAGGCAGTGGATCCTAGGGCCTGATCCTAAGGTGGTTGGCTAACCCTACCGGAGCTCCACCGAACCCTTCGAGTCCGATCTCAGGGTAGCGTCCCAATTACTCCTACAAATACCCCCATGCTACTATTTCTTATAAATAGGATATCTTGCTCCACTTTGTAATCATCTCTTTATCATCAAGTGGAAGATCACTCCAAGGAAGTAGTTAGTCCACTTCTCTAGTAGTTAGGCTAGTAGTGAGAGTTCGAGTAGAGTATAGCTCAACTCGGATTCTAGAAGAAGTCTTCAGGAGTCGGGTATAGGTCTAATATATATATTTTTCCCTTTTGTAAGACTTTTATTATTTGAATATGCTTCTACTTTACTCAAGTACTTTATTCAAGCATACTTACTTTAATAATATACTTGGAGCTTTGTTATAAGCATAGTACTTTAGTTAACTACCTTGTTTAGTGTGGTTACATAGTGTTGTGGTCTCATTTCAGCAGAGCTTAGACTAGAGTACTAAGTTTATAGATTAAGCATGGTGCATAGGCTATAGCTTGCTAGTCTTTACTGCTAGACCCTCGAATAGATTATGGTATGTGATAGGTGATAGCAGCCCTGTCCATCTTTGTATTTTGCCATTGTCACATCTGACCCAATTTGGAATTTAGCTGATAGTGGCCTATATGCTTGTTAATCATATATTATTAGGGTGGGGGGTTAGTCCCATCTTGGTTGTTAAATGTGGGTTAGACCAACATATAGGGCTTTTAGAGTCTATCCCACCATCCCTGGGTTAATCCTTTTATGTGAAGCGAGGATGAAAGCATAAGCGGGATGATGGTAGATGCGGTTTACTCAGCGTATAGAGTGGATCTGAGTAGTTTAAACTCTAGGGTGTTATAGAGTGTGAACAGAGCTCAAAACTAACAGCAAAAAGAGAATGAGGGACGATTGAGGAGTCAGGGGCAGATGGATGAGGGAGAAACTAGAGAGAGTGAGAGGCGGGATAAAGAAATTTTTTCTCTTTAATATCATAGCAAAGATGTATGCATGTTGCAACATGTCAAAAATGCTATCAAACATTCATGGAAATAAAGACCAATAATGCCATATTTCTATGATGCTTTTCTCTTTTATGAAATTTAAGAACTATAGTTTATTTTATGATGACTATATGAATCCACAATATAATATAATGTTTGTGACAATATGCATAGAAATATTTTCCCTTAACTATATTATAACATGGTTGCCACTCCCCAAAATTTTCTATTTCGGTCGTGAATAGGAAACACTAAATAAACTAAATGGTTTTCATATTTGGGTAAAATATTCCAAGTTTAGTTTACGTTAGCACAAATTTTGTGTTATAGGAGAAATGTGATTTTTTTTGAAATTATAACCTGATGAGCTAAATTATAGTCTGATGAATTTATGGCTTGATGTGATGTTTGCTTGTTGTTTGACTTCGTGTTGTGAGTGAGCAAAATTTTTAAAACATGTTTAGTAAATAGTAAGTCAACCTTCCTTCTCTAGTATGTCTTTGCCTTTTTCATTCATCAAATTCTCCGTTATCTAACTCAATCGTTTCATTTGGAGAAATCCAAAATCCTTTCCTTATAATGCAAATCACCTATTTGACGTCATTGTTCATCAATCTATCTCTAAAAACATCCCCAGAGTTATTTCAACTTTTTTAAAACTTTTTCTCACTTTTTTGCAATCATAATATAATTCTTAGATGCCCCAAAGTATCTTACCATGAGTTCTAAATATTTATTTAGATTCCTCATGTTCCAAAATATCTTTGAAAAAAGTTCCCGAATTTTTGGAGCCTTTTGAATACTTTTCGCGGCTTAAAAATAATTCTAGATTTACTAGAATTATTTTTAACCTAAAATTATTTAATTACAAAAATAATAAAATATCAAGATTTTTTACCTATGTTAAACCCTACCATTATATATAATTTGGCGATCTCTTTAACAAGACCTTTTAGCCAAAGTTTGAAAAGGTTATGTTTCTGTCAAACTCTTCGGTGAGTGTTTCCAGTCAAACCATCACATTTCGATGACCTCCTTGACACGACCTTTCAGCCAAAGTTTGAAAAAGTTTTCAAGACATGTTTAGTAAGCCAATGATTGCAATGAAATCACTCATTTGACATCTCGTTCATCAATCTATCTCTAAAAACATCTCTAGAGTTATTTCAACTTTTTAAAACCTTTTCTTACTTTTTTGCAAGCATAATCTAATTATTAGATGCCCTAAAATATCTTACCATGAGTTCTAAATATTTAGATTCCTCATGTTCCAAAATATCTTTGAAAAAATTCCCAAATTTTTGAGCTTTTTGAGTATTTTTCATGGCTTAAATAATAATTCTATATTTTTATAGAATTATTTTTAACCTAAAATTAATTAATTCCAAAAATAATAAAATATCAAGTTTTTTCACCTATCTTAAACCCTATCATCTACTACTCCTATATTGCAAATACTCACTCAGAGGGTCCCCTCCAATCGGGTTCGAGTATTTGCTAAAAGTGATGTCATCTTCATCAGGTGATGTCATCAGCCCACTAACCCTCATTTATCTCTCCAGTAGCTATTTCATTTGGAGATAGGAAAAAAGTCATAGCACTTAACCAAGTATCATAATTAAAATCCAGTTGTGCCAAGCAACTCTTCAAAACAAGACCTCACATGGATATATTTCGATAAGATATATTTCGATAACTCTCTCGTGCGCCTCCATGGGCGAAACCAGTGTTTCTGAGCAAAAATGTGGTAAAACTACATATCATGGATTTTAAGGTCCTCCAAAACGCCTCAAGGAACCATACACAAAACTACCAGAACTCTTGGGAGGGGAGATGTCCCTTAGGTATATTATGGGAAGAGGGTTCGTTTGAGTGAAACCTCGGGGGTGAAATGCTTCAAAACACTAAGGTTTACGAGGACCCTCTAACTAGGCTCCACCGAAATTCGGTCGCTCCCCCGGCCGCCGTAGTTGGCCCGTGGCCCGCCGTGGCTTTGGAATACCCGAAACCAGTGTTTCTGAGAAAAATGTGGCAATACTGCATATCACATGGATTTTATGAGGTCCTTCAAAACGCCTGAATGATCCATACACAGAACTTTTAGAACTCCTGGTAGGGGAGATGCCCCTCCGGTATATTAGGAGGAGAGGGTTCGTTTGAGTGAGATCTCGGGTGAAATGCTTTGAAGCTACTAAGGTTTACGATAACCCTTTAACGAGGCTACACCGAAGATCGGTCACTCCCCCAGCCACCGTGGTTGGCCCGTGGCCCGTCATGACTCTGGAATACCCGCAGCAAGGCGCGGGGTATCCGCCTAGTTATATATATGCTGGCGATCTCCTTAACACAACCTTTTAGCCAAAGTTTGAAAAAGTTATGTTTCTGTCAAACTCTCCGGTGAGCGTTTCCAGTCAAACCATCATGTTTCGATGATCTCCTTCACGCTGCCTTTCAACCGAAGTTTGAAAAGTTTTCAAGACATGTTTAGTAAGCCTATGATTGCAATGAGCCAAAGATTTGGTTCTTTCTAAGGCTAGGGTTGTGCCCAAATGGCGGCGACTACAGTAACCAGTCCACTCGGAAGGGAACAGAAAGGGTCAATGGATATGATGGAGACACCAAAGATGATGAGGACATCGCCACGCTGGACACGCCTACGCCATCGTCTTTCCCAAGTTGCAATTCATCTCCAACTCAGCTGTCACATCACTCTCGGATTCAGCAGACACGTTGTCAGTGTTTCGATCATAACTCCCTCATACGACATCGAAACAGGACGATCTTGTACTTGCTGGAAAGGGGACGACAACGTCGTCGTTTTGGATCTGGTCCCAGCTCCAAATGTACCGCAGCTTATTCTGTGTCACCACGACAAGGTGTTGTGTCATCTATTTTGGGCCAACTTGGCCATGTATCCAATCGGGCCTTAAGCCCAAGTTGTGGGCGTTCCCCCTGGTAGCCTTCAACCCTAGGACACCTCTCTTTATGCGAACACATGGTGGATAAGTACTCATGTATGTTCAGTTTTGATGAGTGATTGACCAACACGTGAGTGTTTCAGTTTGAGTGGCTTAACCTAACCTCTGCGAAAGCAGAAACATGTGCTTGTCTATCGGCTTGTGGTGTGCAGGTGCTATGCCTAGTGACAGTGGTCAATGGCGTGGAGAAGGTCGAGTAGAGGCTTGCCGTGCCGATGGACTGAGAGCGGTGAAGGGCGGAAGCGGGGCTCAGACTAAGGGACCATGGGCGCAGTCGGACTAGCTGTGGTGGCTAGTAGTTGACACCGGCGAGTGCGAGAAGACATGGAGGTAGATTGAGTCGGCCGAGTCAAGACGGTGGATGCGCGAGTCGAGCGGAGGCTCAGGGGACTCGGAGTCCGACCGGGCGAAGACAAGGTGGCTCGCGTCGAGTGGTTTGGGCCTCAAAACCATCCGCGTCGGTTTCCGAGTTTGGGCCACAAAACTCGGGGTTCGGTAGTTGAGCCCAAAGCTACCGATGGCGGGTTTCGCGGGTTTGGGCCTCAAAACCCGGGCAGAGCTTCCGAGGAAGCGGGGATGGCACGTGGCGGAATCCTGGAGGTTGCGTCGAGGCGACGGCAACTCCCAGCAGGAAGCAGGGTCGTCCATTCAAACGAGTGGCTGAGCGTTACCGACTTGGATTACAATGTCTTAGGGCTAGGTAATTCGGTCTTGTATCTAGGGGGTCTTTGGGAAATAGCCAAAGCCTCGTTAAATAGAGGATGAAGGGGTATCCTCATACTTATCTCTCTTGCATTACTCTCTCTCCCACCTATTCCTAGGTTTTCCCTTCCCTAGCTTCTTCTTGCTTGAGATCCACCGTGTCACCAGTGTAAGAACTTGTGAACTCCGTAAGTTTATCGTCTCCAAACTGAGCGATGATTTCTTCAAGATAGCTCCCCAACTGTACAAGGATCATGCCTACAAAGTTTGGTTGCAGTTGGAGTTCATTTGGTTGAGTTTTGGGAAGATTTGGCGGAGAGAAATTGGTTTTCGCGGGTTTTCTGTGCGCTGTTCGTGAGCTCCGGACCACCCTCTGGACCACTTTGGACAAGGCTCCAGACCATAGGCGAGTGGTCTTGTGGTCTAGCCAAAAGCCTGCAGAGCAGCACCTAGCTCCGGACCAAGCTCCAGACTAGTCTTGTGGTACCGTCGGACCACTAGTTCGGAGGTCCAAAGCTCACTGTGTTGCTGATTTTGTGAAGAAACAGCGTCGGACCACCCTACGGACCATAGCGAGTGGTCCTGTGGTGTGGCCGAAAAACTACAGCAACACACCTAGCTCCGGACCTCACCGTCGGACCTTACCACCGGACCATAGCAAGTGGTCCTGTGGTCACTGTTGATCGCTGTTTTGACCGTTTCTCCCTCGTCCGGACTCCGAATCAAGTTACGTTTATTGCGTTGGATTCATATTCACGTAAGGAACATGATGAGGTAATTTTGAGACCAGTTCTCATAAGTACTTTTGGGTGTGCTCTTACCTCTTCTCTCTAAGGGTTGAGAGTACCTCTCTCGGTGTATCGGTTTCGAGTTCATGGGTTTGATTGTTCTCCATCTTCTCCGACCGCTCTGCTGCACCTTTAGGAGTCTTCCTAAGGTGTCCACCTACTTGTTAGGTCGTGTGTGAGTCGGTTCTTCCGAGGTCAAGTTTTGGGTGTGAGTTTGGGACAAGGGCCAAATCTTTGAATTGAATTTTATTTGGCTCCCATTCACACCCCCTCTGGTCGCCGTTCTCGGTCCTTCAATTGGTTTCAAAGTTGGTTAAGGATCAATCCACCTTACACGGTTCTTGATCCGTGAAGGCGACATGGAGCGAGGTGCTGGCAAACCTCCGTTCCTCGATGGAACAAACTTCGCCTATTAGAAGGTGCGCATGTATGCTTACCTCCAAGGGCTTGATACGAAGTATTGGGAGATTTGTGAGAGTGCTGACTACGTGGTTCTTGGCGCTCGGATTAATGAGCTGAAAATCACGCAACATGCGTCAAACGCAAGAGCCCGTAGCATCCTCTTCTCGAGTTTGTCTGTTCCTGAGTTTGAGAGAGTTTCGAGTCTCACTACGGCACGGGAGATCTGAAAAACACTTGTGCGATATCATGAGGGTAACACTCAGATCAAGTCCAGACTCTTCGACACGTACCCTAGAGAGTACAAGAACTTTTCTCAGTTGGCCGGCGAATCTGTTGACGGGATGTTCACTCGCTTCCAATCTATCATCAACAAGATGCGTGCTAATCGAGCCAACTTGCCTTATGATGATCATGAGATGGCTATCAAGCTTTTGCATGCTCTTGATCGGAAGGTGTGGGAGATGAAGGTGGCTGCCATTCAGGAGTCACCGGGCTATGATTCCCTGATAGTGGACAAGCTGTTCAGCAAGCTCAAGTCCTCGGAGATTGACTACCAGACCCGGGCCAAGCTTGAAAACCCGTCGAAACCATCTATGGCCTTGGTTTCTGGCCCCGGCGGTATGTCTTCTTCCTCCTCTGACCCTTCACACTCTTTGTTCCCTTTGTCTTTGATTACTGTGATAGAGGATCAAGTGGAGGCTCTTGGAGATGATGAGCTGGCTTCGATCATCACCAAGTTCTCATGGTTTCACAACAACCGTTTGAACCGTCGGCGTGGTGGCTCAGCCAAGGGTGCTACCGTTGCAGTGATGAGGATCACTTCATTGCAAACTGCCCCAAGAAAGCTGCGGGTGACTTCACCAAGCGCAAGGATAAGCGCGAGCACCACTTCGAGGACAAGCACAAGCCCAAGGGTGGCTACCACCGAAGGTCCTCCAAGAAGGTGATCGACAAGGTGAAGGCCAAGCACCGAGACTTCCTCGCCTCCCTCAGCGACATCGATGCCTCCTCCGACAGAGGTCCTTCTTTGAGCGATGATGATTCCAAGGGAAAGGTTGAGGACAAGCTCAACGGCCTATGCTTCTACGCCGACGCCAAGCACCGTGGCTTTTGCACCATGGCGATTGAAGAAGGCAAGGTCGGGAAGCGCAAGGATGGCCCCGACTACGACTACGACTCTGACACACCCGAGGTACCACCCACCATCGCATCTCCCTCTCTCGAGATTGAGTCTTTGAACAACACCTTGATGAGTCAGGATGCTTTGCTCAAGCGTGCCGCGTGCGAGAGGAACGATTTCAAGGCTAAGTATGTTAGCACGCTGTATGGGCTAGAGTTTGCTAAGGCGTCAGTGGTGGTTACCGAGGAGGTAGAGTGTGATGCTTGTGCCATCCACATGTCTAGTCTTGTCACTCTCTAGGACAAATATGGCACTCTACTTGAGGAGGTCAGTGAGCTGAAGGCTAGGCCTAGCTTACTTGGTGCGTGCAAGTCTTGCTTAGGCTTGCGTTCTGAGCTGGCACAAAGAGATGCTAGGATTGCTGTGCTAGAGAAGGTCAGCTCAGATAGCACTAGAGAGTTGGAATGCTTTGAGGCTTTGGAGCTTGAGATCGCATCGTGCAGACACGACAAGATGCGTACCGAGGAAGAAAACACATACCTTCAGTCCATCTTGAGCTGGGTGTCTTGCTGAGAGCCGTAGTTGGGGATGATGCTCAGCCAATGCAAAAGGGCTGGCAGCACGGGAGTAGGCTTTGCTATAGGTGGGAAGGACGATAGCATGTTCGGTAAGATCAGTGAGTGTAGTGGTTTGAGCGAGAATGAGAAACCCACCACAACTCCCAAGCTTACCAAGATCACTCCACCTAAGCCTACCGACCCCTCTGAGTTTCCTATGAGAGATGGTGTGTTTGAAGAGCCACCCAAAACCACTCCACAGAAGCAAGTGTGGATTGCAAAACCGAACCATCTTCGCAACCCACTTGACACACTGTCAGACATCTCTAGTGATCCCCTTCCTAAGAAAGCTAGAGCCACCCAACCCAACAAGAGAGTGCCTACCAAGAGTGTGGTGAGGTACCATTGTGAGAGGATGGGCACTTGGCTGAGTTTTGCTTTAGGAGGAAGAGAGATGATCGGAGGCAGGTTGAGTTGAACAACCGGGACATGTACCACCCACGAGTTCGGGTGCTTGAACCGGAACTTTGGAGGCGCACTACTAGGCCTAGAGGTACAATGCCTCAAGGTGCTAGTCCTCAGGAGGCGAGACCACGTGGTGGTCGTACCCGATGGGGTACCGGTCGTGACCCATACGACTACGGGCCTTGTGGCGGTCGCTTTACTCCACCCTTCTGTTGACACAAAAAGCGTCAGGATCTGCGAACACCTCGGGCTATTACCCGAAACTCGGTTGTCCGAAGGCGTGCTAGTCGATTTGACCAGTTAATCGACAAGGACGATAAACAGAACAAGATCTGAACAAGACAACGGCGATGCGCCCAGATGTCAAAGTTCAAATCTGATCAAGATAACTAGAGCAGAGCTAAACGAGATGACAGCGATGCGCCCGGACGTCAAAGCTTAGATTACTCCCACACGGAACTTGCAAGGGTTTGACGGAGATCAAGGTGATGCAGCCCGTCGAAGCTTGAAGAACTCGCAGATAAGCTAATACCTAATGCGGTAAAGATAAATTGTTGGAAAGGTAAATAAGATAAAAAGGTAATTGATTGGTTGATATGCTTGGATATATCGTTTACAGCACCCTTGGATACCTATTTATACTCCCGCATGGAGAGTTGTACATAGATACGACTCGTACCTTTCCTAACAAAAACTCCTAACTTTAAGGAAACTGACTCGCACAGGAGTCGGATCTAAAACAATAATATTTTCCTAAACAGATTCTACTATTATTAAGGGAATAAAATGACTCATGCAAGAGTCGGACTCAAACTACTATAATAATACTGGCATAAAATCACCAGTTTCCTTATATCTTTCCTTCGATGGAAACTTTCCATCGGCAGATCCCTCCAATCCGCGACTTCCTTCTTTGGCCACCGGTAATCTTCTGCTGACACCAAGCGCTAAGTCAACCTGTACTCATCGGCATCGGCATCGGCAATACTTCCCGATCGGCAATCGGCAACATCTCCTCATCGATAATCGGCACATCTCTTCATCGGTAATCGGCAACAGCAACTTTACAGCCCAGGCGACTTGACTTCACCAATCAACCTTATCGGCAATCGGCATCGGCAACATCCGAAACCTCCAGCTTCCATCGGCACTGGCTTCTCATCGGCAAGCTGACCTTTGCCTTCATCAAGTCTTTCCGCCTCCATCGGCAACAAGTCTGTCTTCATCAGCAACATTCTCGCCTCTATCGACAGTCTGACCGATAATATGCCGATGTCGATAAGGAACAACAACCAGCCTCTTGCCGATCGACACCATCCTTAGATTATATTGACACGTGTCAAAAAACGGTGTCAACACCTTCTTTAGCAAACCACGTTTTCCCCATCGTGGTGATCGCTATCCTCCCATGGGACAGGAGATGTTTGGTTTTTCTCCTAACCTATTCTTTGGGCAAGTGGGACAACACTGGTATCCTTCACAGTTTACTAACCCCAGTGTTGGTCCGTTTGCTCACCCTATGTCTTTTTATTGATGTAGGAAGGAGGACTGGAGGAGACTTGGCCTGCCGGATTTTACCCTTCGGGAAGGTTTTTCGTGCGGATTTTACTATCTCTTCCAGACCTTCTCGTTGTCTTCTTGCCGGTTCTTCTTCCGAGCTTTGGAAGTGGCATAATAGATTGGGACACTTGAGTTTTGACTTGCTTGCAAGGCTTAGCTCAATGGACCTTATCCAAGGATTGCCAAAGCTAAAGTTTGAGAAGGATTTGGTTTGCCGTCCTTGCAGGCATGGCAAGATGGTTGCCGCTTCCCATCCTCCTGTGACTGAGGTCATGACCACTCGACCCGGCGAGTTCTTACACATGGACACAGTTGGTCCAGCTCGAGTTAGGTCGGAGGGAGGGAAGTGGTATGTTGTTGTAGTCGTTGATGACTACTCGAGGTACTCATGGGTGTTCTTTTTGGAGAGTAAGGATGAGGCTTTTCCACTTGTTCGAGATCTGATTTTGAGATTGAAAAATGAGCTACCTAAGAATGCCATGAGAGCTATCCGCAGTGACAATGGCACAGAATTCAAGAATGCTCACTTTGCAACTCTTTACTCTTCTTTGGGTCTCGATCACCAGTTTTCCTCACCTCACACTCCCCAGCAGAATGGTGTTGTTGAGCGCAAGAATCGGACCCTTGTTGAGATGGCCAGGACGATGCTCGATGAGCATAGGACTCCTAGGCGGTATTGGGCAAAAGCACTCAGTTCTGCTTGTTATGTTTCCAATCTCATTTTCCTCTGAGCTTTCAAGAAGAAGACTTCTTATGAGTTGCGATTTGGGAGACCACCCAAGGTAAGTCACCTACGTGTGTTTGGGTGCAGGTGCTTCATCCTCAAAAAGGGTGATAAGTTGGATAAATTTGAATCATGGTCTTCTGATGGCATCTTTTTGGGTTATTCTACTCACTCTCGTGCTTATCGTGCACTTAACCTTGAGACTAACCGAGTGATGGAGACTTGTGAAATTACCTTCGATGAGACTATGCCCTGTGTTTCCACTGCTTTTGATCTTGCAGGTGATGATGAGGTGAACACTAGCATCTTTGTGGAGGAGGAACAGGATGAGGCCGATTCGCGTGATCCCGAGCCAACTCCACTGGCTGCCCCCGTCGACCCTGCGACGTCCACTTCGGCTCACGGTCCCGATCCGACAACTTCCTCTACATGGGGCCATTCGAGCAACTTCCTCAGTCGGTGTCCGTTGCACCTAAGGGAGCTCCAGCTGCTGTCGAGGGGGAGGCCACTTTGTCCAGGCAGGCTCTCCGCCACATCCAGCGGCAACACCCACCGGAGAACATCATTGGCGACATTGACCATCGAGTCACGCGGTCCAGGTCTAATATCTCTCACTTTTCTCATTCGGCTTTTGTCGCATCTTTTGAGCCCCGAGATGTTGGACACGCATTGATGGATCTGGATTGGGTTAATGACATGCATGAGGAGTTAGAAAACTTTGAGCGAAACCACATTTGGGTCTTAATTCCTCCACCACCTAGTTGCCACCCCATAGGTACCAAATTGGTTTTCAAAAATAAACAAAGTGAGGATGGGGTGGTAGTGTGCAACAAGGCTAGGTTGGTAGCTCAAGGCTTTTGTCAAAAGGAGGGAATAGACTATGAGGAAACCTTTGCTCCCGTAGCTCGTTTAGAAGCCATTAGAATCCTTCTAGCTTTTGCGGCTTCTAAGTGTTTTAAACTTTTTCAAATGGACGTTAAAAGTGCTTTCTTAAATGGCTACATAGAGGAGGAAGTTTATGTTAAACAACCTCCCAGTTTCGAAAATCCCAAGTTTCCAAACCATGTTTTTAAACTTCACAAAGCTTTGTATGGTTTGAAACAAGCACCTAGAGCATGATATGATAGGCTAAAAACCTTTTTGCTTGCTAAGGGTTTTAAAATGGGATCGGTAGATAAGACGTTGTTTCTCCTCAAGCAAGGCAATGACACTCTCCTTGTCCAAATATACGTGGATGATATCATCTTTGGTGGTTCTTCTCATGCTCTTGTTGCCAAGTTTGCAGATCTTATGAGCAGGGAATTTGAGATGAGCATGATGGGAGAGTTGACTTTCTTTCTCGGGTTGCAAATCAAGCAAACCCGGGAAGGGACGTTTGTGCACCAAGGCAAGTACACAAAGGATATCTTGAAGAAGTTTGACATGGGCGAGGCAAGGCCCCTCTCGATGCCTATGTTAACTACTACTGCCTTGGATGCGGACGAGGAAGGAGAGGCAGTGGACCAGACCGAGTACTGAAGCATGATCGGGTCGCTTTTGTACCTGACGGCGACCCGACCGGACATTCAGTTCGCCGTTTGCCTATGTGCACGTTTTCAGGCGTCTCCACAGACTTCGCACAAGCAAGCGGTGAAACGCATCATGAGGTACTTGCGCTTCACTCCCGAATTTGGTCTTTGGTTTTCCACCTCTTCCTCTCTTGTGCTTTGCGGTTATTCTGACACTGACTTTGCCGGTTGCCGACTTGATCGGAAGTCCACTTCTAGGACTTGCCAGTTTCTCGGGTCTTCTTTGGTTTCTTGGTCTTCTCACAAATAGTCTAGCGTGGCACAATCGACGTGCGAAGCTGAGTACGTTGTCACGGCTAGTTGTTGCTCTCAGTTGATTTGGATGATTGCCACTTTGAGAGATTCCGGTCTTGAGCTTACTAAGGTGCCTCTGCTGTGTGATAGCACGAGTGCAATTAGTGTGGCTAAAAATCTAGTGCTTCATTCGAAGACCAAGCACATTGAGGTCCGCTTTCACTTTTTGCGTGATCACTATGAGAAGGGCGACATTGGCCTCCGGCATGTCGAGACCCAAAACCAGCTTGCGGATATTCTCACTAAGCCTTTGGATCAAGCTATGTTTTCTCGCCTTCGGGGCGAGTTGGGTGTTTGCTTTCCTTTTTAGAGGAGAAAAGTTTTGTGTATCATAGTTCTTTTTGTCTTTTCTTTGTCTTTCTTCTCAATTGGTGTCTTGTTAGTGTTTAGTTGGTGTCAATGCATTTTGCATCTCATTTGCATTTGTGACATAGTTCATTTTAAGCTTCATACTTATAGCCAATATAATGAATCTATGCTCTGTTTGAGGTGCTTTATGTGTCTATGGTGTTTCCTAACTTAGACTCTTTTTGATCTATATGATATGCAATAGAGCTAAGTTAGAAAAGCTTTAAAACTGAATTTAAATTCCCCATGTCACCTCTGAAATGGCACTAGCATGTGTAGGCTTTTGAAGATCCTTCTTGGCTGTCTTGTATATAGCTTGTAACTATGACTCTTCATTGTTTCATTCACTACCTTTGAGCACCATGATTAATATCTAAAATGAAATTGCTCTCTGTTTTGTGAATTGGAAAGATCGAGTTGGGTCTGCATTGTGAGCACTTCACCGTGTGTTCGAGACTGCTTCCCATATGGGTTGATACTTGAGCGGTGTCGTGTATGACCAAAACCAGTGCGTCAAGTCCTTTGACTTCGCCCGGTTGGTAAGCAGTGGCATCACCTTGCTTACAACCACTCGCATACAACTTGTAATGTGCCTAAAACTGAAATTGGCTGCAAAACTCTAAAATTTGGAAAATTCATTCAGTTGGGTCATTGGCTTGTTGTATGAACTTTGCTAGGGATAGGTCTACTTGTTATACATGAGATTGCTTTGAGATAGATCCTATCTTGTTTGCCATGTTTAGTTGTCTCTAGGAGGTGATACCTTTTCTCTGCTCTCACATGATATGCTCTCTAAAATAGCTTCTAAAGTGATCTTATGCTCAACTTGAGTCTTTGTTGGGCACGTAGAGATTTTCCTATTCTCATAGGATCACATCACTTAGAGCATCTATTCATTGTCTTAGCTCTAAGTATGAAGCTTTTTCTCTCATTTTGCATTTCATGGCATTTGTAGCCGGATCTTGAGTTGTTGATGTTTGATGAGCTACATGTGTCAATAAGGGGGAGAGATGTGCATTTCATTCCATTTTCAGAGAAAGAGTGCATCTCATTGGTTTAGAGCTCATTTGGTATCTTGAGTGTGTTTTTGCCCAGGGGGAGCTTTTGCTAGATGTGTTGAGCCTTTGCCTCTTTTGGAGGGTCTAGCTTGCTTTGTTGGCTCCAACATGTTTCAATTGTTTCTTGAGCATTAAGGGACGTAAGTGGTTTCAATTGGTATCTTTTGAGCTCCCTTAGTGCTTAAATTGGTTTTCTGAGCTTTGAGAGTTTGTGATTGGTATCTTGGACTTGCTAGCGGTGTTGAGCCTGTTTCTGCCTCTTCTTGAGGGCTAGCTTTGTTTTGCTTGGTTGCGTCGAGCCGTTACCTATGTCTTTGGGAACCAAGTTTTGGATTCGCCTTGCTTCTCTCAAGTGATCTCGTTTTGTCTTTCTCAGCTTTTTGATCATTTGGAGAGCTTTACCTTGTGGCTCAAATCTAAAATGCACTTGTGTTGACAATGCACTCATCAAGGGGGAGATTGCGAACACATGGTGGATAAGTACCCATGTATGTTCAGTTTTGATGATGAGTGATTGACCAACACGTGAGTGTTTCAATTTGAGCGGCTTAACCTAACCTCTGCGAAAGCAGAAACATGTGCTTGTCTATCGGCTTGTGGTGTGCAGGTGCTATGCCTACTGACAGTGGTCAATGGCGTGGAGAAGGTCGAGTAGAGGCTTGCCGTGCCGATGGACTGAGAGCGGTGAAGGGCGGAAGCGGGGCTCAAAATGAGGGACCATTGGCGCCATCGGACTAGCTGTGGTGGCTAGTACTTGACACCGGCGAGTGCGAGAAGACATGGAGGTGGACCGAGTCGGCCGAGTCAAGACGGTGGACGCGCGAGTCGAGCGGAGGCTCAGGGGACTCGGAGTCCGACCGGGCGAAGACAAGGTGGCTCGCGTCGAGTGGTTTGGTGGTTTGGGCCTCAAAACCATCCACGTCGGTTTCCGAGTTTGGGCCACAAAACTCGGGGTTCGGTAGTTGAGCCCAAAGCTACCGGTGGCGGGTTTCGTGGGTTTGGGCCTCAAAACCTGGGCGGAGCTTCCGAGGAAGCAGGGATGGCATGTGGCGGAATCCTGGAGGTTGCGTCGAGGCGACGGCAACTCCCGGCAGGAAGCGAGGCCGTCCATTCAAACTAGTGGCTGAGAGTTACCGACTTGGATTACAATATCTTAGGGCTAGGTAATTCGGTCTTGTATCTAGGGGGTCTTTGGGAAATAGCCAAAGCCTCGTTAAATAGAGGATGAAGGGGTATCCTCATCCTTATCTCTCTTGCATTACTCTCTCTCCCACCTATTCCTAGGTTTTCCCTTCCCTAGCTTCTTCTTGCTTGAGATCCACCGTGTCACCAGTGTAAGAACTTGTGATTGTTGCGAGGAATCGGAGGTCGTAACCTCCGTAAGCCATGGTGGCTTCGCTTTCGTGATCGTGTCCCCATTTTGCTTGTGTTCTTCCCGTTTTGCCTTAGCTCTCTCTTTTTCCTGAGGTGATTTCTCTTTGTTGAGAGTAGCTTTGCAAAATCCGTTTGAACCAAGTTGTGCGTACTTGTGAGGAGCATCTTTGCACTGAAGGATTTCTTCTCAAACCTCACGAGCGCGTAGATCGGGCGATTTCTTTGTGGCGTTCTTCGTTCTTCTCCTTCTCCCCTAAATCCGAGTGTTCCCATTTATCCTCTCCAAATTGAGCGATGATTTCTTCGAGATAGCTCCCCAACTGTACAAGGATCATGCCTACAAAGTTTGGTTGCAGTTGGAGTTCATTTGGTTGAGTTTTGGGAAGATTTGGAGGAGAGAAATCGGTTTTCGCAGGTTTTCTGTGCGCTGTTCGTGAGCTCCGGATCACCCTCTGGACCACTTTGGACAAGGCTCCGGACCATAGGCGAGTGGTCCTGTGGTCTGGCCAAAAGCCTGCAGAGCAGCACCTAGCTCCGGACCAAGCTCCGGATTAGTCCTGTGGTACCGTCGGACCACTAGTCCGGAGGTCTAGAGCTCACTGTGTTGCTGATTTTGTGAAGAAACAGCGTCGGACCACCCTCCGGACCATAGCACTGGACCATAGTGAGTGGTCCTATGGTGTGGCCAAAAAACTACAGCAATGCACCTAGCTCCGGACCTCACCGTCGGACCTTACCACCGGACCATAGCAAGTGGTCCTGTGGTCACTGTTGATCGTTGTTTTGACCGTTTCTCCCTCGTCCGGACTCCGAATCAAGTTCCGTTTGTTGCGTTGGATTCGTATTCACGTAAGGAAAATGATTAGGTACTTTTGAGACCAGTTCTCATAAGTATTTTTGGGTGTGCTCTTACCTCTTCTCTCTAAGGGTTGAGAGTACCTCTCTCGGTGTATCGGTTTTGAGTTCGTGGCTTCGATTGTTCTCCATCTTCTCCGACCACTCCGCTGCACCTTTATGAGTCTTCCTAAGGTGTCCAACTACTTGTTAGGTCATGTGCGAGTCGGTTCTTCCGAGGTCAAGTTTTGGGTGTGAGTTTGGGACAAGGGTCAAGTCTTTGAATTGAATTTTATTTGGCTCCCATTCACCCCCCCCCCCTCTGGTCGCCATTCTCGGTCCTTCACTTTATATTCCACGTAGCCGCCACCATTGAGACTTGAGTTTTGTTTTAGAGTTTAGTTTTCCATCGAGAAACTGAATCGTTCATTGTAACTGTGGTGACAAATCCTTTTATAGTGATCCAGGGCCCCATTCTTGATCTCCTCCACTGTGTCGATTACTCCTTTGGAACCGAGTTCTTGAACCCTCTATTGATATTCGCATCATTCATATTTGCAATTTTCAGATTACGTGTTTATACCTTCTTGCTTGTGTTCTTCGATTCGCTTGCAGGAAAAGTCTTCTTGGTGAGGTCAATCAAGTTGTGCTTGGTTGATAACCGATGGAGCAGTGGTGTAACGGTTGCAGGGTTCGAATCATGTCTGATTTGAAGCCGGATCGCCAACGTCGAGATCTCCATAAGTCGAACTTACCGGTTACGTCTCGGAAGATTGGGCCAGTCTTCATCAAAAGCAAAATTAAAAAATATTTTGGTCTAAGAATCAAGGATACACATGCAAAGTTCAAAGAAAATAGGTGTGAGCACAACAGACGTAATAACTAGAGGGTCCAGATAGAACTAAACAATTCACACGCAACACAAGTCAGGAGAGAGGCCACTGCGGCTGCCATCTCCATCTGACATATCACCGGAGGCTGGAGGAAGTGGGGATCCATTGTTTTTAATAAGTTTTTATTAGATTGAGTTTTTAGGGTTAGAGTTTCTCTATGTCAAGTTTCTTGGTATTGGAGATTTATCTTATCATCTTGCTCATCTCTAGTGACGGCAAGAGGGTAGGGGTGGAATCATCTTCTCCATGGCGGATCCATTGAAGATGGTGACATCTACGACGTCACCAACTTCATCGGCACGACATCATGGAGACATTTATTTTCGGATGGCGACATCAAGGTGGAGATGATGCCGTTGCCATAGAATAATTCTCTTTGGTCTCTTTTCCATTTTGTTGTGGTTAGATCTGGCTGCAATGAAGGAGTAGGAGAATAAGTTTCAGATCCGTCTTTCTCATTCTTCGATGGTAGAAAGAAGAAGGAAGACAAAAGAAAGAAGAAGTTTCTCAACTCCAACATGGATATTGGTCATCGTTCGTTAGGCATCTGTTCTCAGTCCTATTGTTGCTGCCGAGGGTTTGCCTGTGCGGTCATCCATACGAAGCATCAAATAGGTTTGGTATTGAAATTTAAAGTTTTTCATAGCCTGGGTATAATTTAGATAGAAATCAGTTTTTGGATATATCTAGTATAATCTAGAGTGTTTGTAATATGTTGATGTATCCAGCTATTATATAATATAATTCTTTTTTCATCACAGAATTAAGATGTAATAACTACAAGTAAGAATTGTGGAATAAAATTATTTTATCCTAAAATTAAGGGGCATGTGTTTACACCAAACTTTAGAATGGTGCACGAAAACCAAGACTCAAGGAAGACACCCAAAAGCTACATCTAGTAAAGCAGGATCAGCTAAGTGATGTGAAGGGGTTAGACTCAGCTCTTCGAATCAGCTGAGTCTAACACCTTCACATCAGCTAGCTAGGTGTGAAGGGGTTAGACTCAGCTGATTCGAAGAGATAAGGAGTCAGTTGCATCGCTTAGGCGTAAACATATCAGATTCCACCATAAAGGGAAACATAGAGTCCAATTTATCTTAGGTAGGACTCACTTTAGACCTAGGGTATAAATATGAGCCCCGACTATTATAATAGGTGATCAATCAATCAATACAACAAAACTTTCGGCATCACACCAACCCTTAAGAGTAGGAAACTATAGAACCTTGAAGAGTTCTTCGGTGAGTAGGGCTACATTAGTTTTTTATCTCTAGTTTGCTTATAAGTACCACCACGACTAGTGTCATATCTCGCTAGGCTGCATCATTTAATTTGTAGCATGGTTTGATTCTGGTTAGTTTCGACTTGTATCTGATCTTGTAAGGCTACATTGTTTGATCTCTTGCATGATCTGGTATAAGTTATCGATCTATGTCTAGTTTGATAAGGCTGTAATTTTTATCTCTTAATTTGGTATAGATTAGTTATCAATCTCTTGTCTGGTTAAGTTTAAGATTTATTAGCCCCTATCATATGATATGTCATCTATTTCTTCATCACATTAGTCCACTTTTTGACACTAGATTCTGCTTCAGTGGCTGCTATCTCTTAATCTTAATCGGTCATAGTGCGTGTTTAGAGACTTGTTTTGTTATAAAGAGGTCCATTAATTAATGATCTCTAATCTATCGGCTACCATCATCGTTGCATCATATCAATTTGTTTGATGTAGACACTGAGTTTGAGTTTATTAGTTTATAGATCTATTTATTAGCGAGGCATGGCTCTATTCATTCACTATGCTTCCATCGGCTATATAGACGATGTCGTGCTTTTATGTCTATAACATGTTTTCATGACTTTGTTGAGTTTTAAGTAAATATATAGCTTATATGGTTTTGGTTTATTGTTTATGACAAGGCTGCATCACTCTGACCCATTTAGTAGCAATATTAGATTGAATCTAGCTAGTTTATAGTTTTATTTATATTAAATGAATGCTTGTTCATCTTATTGTATTTTTACATCACATCTTCTCACCAATAGTCTGTTATATAACAATATATTATCGTCTTCTCATCTGCTCTTTCTTTGAGCTAGTCAATGATCAATCCATTCGTGACACAACATGTTTATGAGTATTTATCTCTAATGTAACTAGATTTATGGATCTAATGGCTTTATTTTATTATATTTATCAATGTTGCATCAGTTTGAATTGTTTTATATGGGTATTAAAGTAGATCTAGATAATTTATGGATTTGTTTATGTTAGGATAAATGTTTATATGCATGTTGTGTTCTTTAAGATGAATTATTGGCTCTAGGTTAATTGTTACTTGTTTTATACCATCACGTTGTCAGAATATCGAGTTTGTAATCGATAGCCTTATTCATTGACTAATTAGACATAGGTTTGGAACTGTTTGGAGTAACACAAACATGTTCAACTTTAAATTATAGATCGACATTTCCCTTGTTAATTGAATGTCAAATTGAATGGTGTGTCCACGAACTCATAACTGGTTTATCCTGTATTGGAAGGACTTTTAGGCTTGACATGTATCCTCAACATTGTGATCCAAATTTTCACATCGACACAAAGGATGGCATGCCTCTGTACTCTCACTCAATGGTATGGCTCCCTTTCTAGACTGATAGGTATATATGGCTCTGGACTGAGAGAAGAAAGTGATCTGAACCATTGAGTAAGATTCTAACGTTTATATGATATAGGTATATATGGTTTTGGACCAAGAGAAGAAAAGGTTCCGGGCCGTTGAGTGAGAGTTTGAGGTATGCATGAAATCTTTAGACCTTATGAACAATAGAGTCCGAAGCCAAGTCTAAAGGTATATATGGCAATACAATGGTAGCCTACAAAAAGAACCGGACCTTGACACAATGGTCCAAAGGTTCGCAAAATGGCACATATGACTTTCAATGGCTATATGTTCTATGAGGGCTATATGTAGGCGCTCAACCGGCCAAGAGAGGTGTGTGGGAGTTGGGAAACATACCAAGAGAGTTGAGAATCAACACTAGTGCTCTCCACAAGCATAGTGCTTAGTGAATCACTTTATGATTAGTGTAGGTGCTTTGCGAAGGGCTTAGGTTAGTTAGACCCTAGTCATATGTGGTTGCTCTAGGTTTAGGCCTAGTGTTTAGTGAGGTTTGCATATCTCTTATCACTCAGTGCTTCCATGCACCATTGTTGTACATTGAAGGGGCTTGTAGTCTTGTTAGACCACACCAATAGAGTTTGTGATGTGGCTGCCACTGTGTACCAGAGTGAACAAGGCCTGTAACATTTCGGCTGGAGGCTTGATGTGAACATAGTGGGGAGCGGTCCGAAGAGGCTTGGCGGAAGACACATCAGAGACCCACTTGCACATGGGGAAGACCCGAGCCTATCCATGGAGTTACTCGATCGAGAGCTTGGCCCTTATAAGGGGCTAGCTTCAACAAGGACTAGGGAAAGCTTGAGCGCTTCTTGATACATTGGTAAAAATACCATAGTCGTTGATGGGAGTTTGTATCTCTATCTCACTCTTAACCTTTGCATTTAAATTACTACCTCAATTGTGTGCTATACCTTTTCTAACTAACTTGATAGGCTAGTTTGATAGAATTGAAACCTAGTCCAATCACCGCTCATATTTAAAAATATATGCCACGCGTATCTCTCGGCAACCAAGCCCACACAACTACTCAAGTATCTAACGTTCATGCATTGTGCGACTTGCGTGGAAAAGGGCATTGGCAAGACAAGACGACATGCGTATGACATTGTTAAAATAACCTCATTTACCAACGAACAAACTCTACCCTTTGACTTCTAGGGTTCATATCCTTGGTTGAGAGTGGTGCTTGACACCTCATGACTACTATTTAAGTATGAATGACCCAACCTAAAAGGGTTGAACACAAGAAAGTGCTAGAGTTGTGTTGGCAAACAAGCTCGGAGGCTACCATTGGTGCCATATACCTAGGTACCATGACTACAAGACCTACCGAACATCAACTCCACATCAGATACAACCCGACGCACACAAAGTCTTATTTTATGAAGGTTGCCCTCAAGATTGGGGCAACACTCCGGATGTGGCACAACTCTTATCTTGTGGGGCAAAATGATCCAGGATATAAATAGGGGGGTAGACCCATGTTGTAGTCATCTCATCTCTGTATAGGGTTTTTAGCCTCTTTGTAGTTGCAACTCGCTGAGAAGTTAATACAATCAGCAGCAACTGGATGTAAGGATTTTACTCGATTATGAGGGCTCAAATCAGTATAAACCTCATGTCTACTATGATTGCTCGGTCTTCGTGTTAGGTTTAGTCACACATCGGTAATTGATGATAGAGGAGCACGACATATTAGGCGGGGGCAGCCTTGACCTATAAGACTAGTCTTTTGGATTGAGTTAGGTTAAAAGCCTAGGTTTGTTGCGGGCTCCAATGGACCTGGGCCCGAGGGGTGCTGACTCGTGGATATAGTGAGCTTGGCCGGATTTCGCTGCGCACTCTAACAAGTGGTATCCAAGCCAATGGTCAAGAAAACCTAGAAAATCTCAGAGGTCACATGGTGATGGGGAGCCCGTTAACATCTCAGAGGTCACACGAGTTGTGTGTGATATGAAATGTTGGACTTAGAGCCTTTAAAACGTCTCGCGGAGATCACACTGTGTAGTGTGATGGAAGAGTTGGGTCCGATGTGTGACAGGGGAGGTTGTTAGGTTTAGTCTCACAACGTTAATTGATAATGGTAGAGCACGACATATAAGACGGGGATAACCCTCACCTATAAGGCTAGTTTTTAGGTTGGGTTAGGCCTAAGGCCTGGGTATATTGTGGACTCCAGTGAACCTAGGCGTGAGGGGACATCGGCTCGTGGGTATAACCATCTGGGTCAGATTTCGCTGCGCACTCTAACACTTTGCAACAAGTAGGGTCCCTAAGGAAACAAATATATGCCGCTAAAACACCGACATATACGGTTTTCATTTATGCTATTTAGGGCGTTTGAGATCCCTACAATGGTCAATTACTTTCTTTGGATACATAGCAAAAACAAGCTGCTCACTAGAGATAATCTCAACAAAAAGAGAGAGGTTGAGGATTAGAGATGTCTTTTTTGCATTAAATTAGAACTGGTTATTCATCTGTTCTTTAATTGCGTTGTTGCTGAACAGCTTTGATCTATCATGTCTGAATTTTTTATGCTCGTTTAAGAAATTCTCTTTAGACGTCCCCTCTTTGTTGTTGGTGTTGTTCCCCGAAAGCGGTGTGCAATGCAGCACAAGTCAACCAATAATAGCATGAACACCACCGAGACACAAGCTCATTAAGCACCCGCAGTTTATCTCGCACACTGAACAAAAGCTAAAATTAGTACATGCGGCTTGCCTCACTCCTCGCATCACCGCTCCCTAATTTTACGACACCTCGCTGTGTCGTGGTGGTGATCGAGGCCCGACCGGGACGTTAATATATTCATCTCCGTTCCTGGGCGCTACGACCGAGCATAATGGCGCTCACCGTCCTACCTTCATATACCTAGCAGTCTCGATCTTCATAGAAAGATAAAGGTAGGAGGAGTGGGTAGTGTTGATTATTTGTGAGGAGATATTGGAGTTATATATATTAGGTAAATAGTTATGGAGGATGAAGGGTTCCAATGGAGCAGACCGGCGGGCTCTTTCTTCCTGTACATGCTCGTCTTCTTCCTGTCTGCGGCCGCCGTGTCAGAGGCAAACATCGGCGACTTCGACGACTACTGGCGGCAGCGCAAGCTCATGGCCGACGCCGCGGCGGAGGCCACGTACAAGCATGACCCGCTCGAGGTCACCAACCAACTCAACCGCGCAGTCCACAGGCAATTCATCAGCCCCAGCAGTCACATCGTTCTACTTGGATTTCACACCTTCACCATGATGTTTGCATGAGCACAGCATGCAGGCATTCCGATCCGTTGAATAATAATAATGTACATGTACGTGCGGCGGTGCATGCAGATCCGTGGAGAAGGATGACATGATGAGCACGAGGCGGGAGATGATGGGGCAGAAGAAGGGTAAGTTCAACGGGCCGTGCCTGGCGACGAACCCGATCGACCGGTGCTGGCGTTGCCGGGACGACTGGGCCACGGACCGGAAGCGTCTGGCGCGGTGCGCCAAGGGGTTCGGGCGCAACACCACCGGCGGGCTGGCCGGCAAGTTCTACGTGGTGACGGACGGCACCGACGACGACGTGGTGAACCCTCGGCCCGGCACGCTCCGGTGGGCCGTCATCCAGATCGAGCCGCTGTGGATCACCTTCGCCAAGACGATGATCATCACGCTCAAGGAGGAGCTCATCATCGGCGGCGACAAGACCATCGACGGCCGCGGCGCGCAGGTGCGCATCGCCAACGGCGCGCAGCTGACGGTGCAGTTCGCCAACAACGTCATCATCCACAACATCCACATCAACGACATCATCTCCTCCAACAAGAACGGCGGCAACATCCGGGACTCGCCGGAGCACTTCGGCTGGCGCACCGTCTCCGACGGCGACGGCATCACCGTCTTCGGCTCCACCAACGTGTGGCTGGACCACCTCTCCCTCTCCAACTGCCAGGACGGACTCATCGACGTCATCGCCAAGTCCACAGGAGTCACCATCTCAAACTGCCACATGACCAACCACAACGACGTCATGCTCTTCAGCTCCAGCGACAAACACCCCGAGGACCAGATCATGCAGATCACCGTCGCCTTCAACCACTTCGGCAGAGGCCTCGTGCAGAGAATGCCAAGGTGCCGATGGGGATTCTTCCACGTGGTGAACAACGACTACACACACTGGCTCATGTACGCCATCGGCGGCAGCAAGGCTCCGACCATCATCAGCCAGGGCAACCGCTACATCGCGCCGCCCAACCTTGCGGCGAAGCTGGTCACCAAACATCATGACGCGCCGGAGTCGGAGTGGAGGAACTGGGTGTGGCACTCGGAGAACGACCTCTTCATGGAGGGCGCCAACTTCACCGTCACCGGCGGCCAGATCAACAGGCAGTTCAACAAGAAGGACCTCATCAAGCCCAAGGCCGGGTCCTACGTCACCAGGCTCACGCGATTCGCCGGCTCCCTCGCCTGCAGCCCCGGCAAGCCCTGCTAGAGCCACCCAGCTATATATATATATATATATATATATATATATATGGACGGCAGATCATTTCAAATCAAACAACTACTGTAGATTTATAAGCGTCAACCTCAATCACGTAAATTGATTCGCACATGTACTTATTAGCATAGCACCGATCATTAAGAAACCTGCGGGGTTGGTTCGAATTAAGGACCCTGTAGGTTGTAACATACTAACATGCATTCGCCGGTCGTCATGTAAGAAACAGGGGAGTTGCAAAAGCGCGACAGACCAGAGAACGCGCCTATGTGTATTGTGTCAAGGTCCTAGAGGAGAGGAAGAAAGAGTGCTCCTCAAAGAGAAGATGCACATATCAAAGCCACAGAAGTAATTGCTCTGTTATCGACTATGTCAGAGTTGTTTTCCACTTCTTCCCTAATTTTTTGTATAGTTTCCTTTCTCTCTCTATGAGTCATTCCTTGGAAAAAATAGGGGAAATTCAAAGACATAGCACACCCTTTACTAACTTGCAATCGTTTGGGACAAATGAATCTGGAAACAAATAGAAATAATGACATCTTGAATCCCACTGATTGAATAATCTTACATGAAAGTATAAGATTAAATATTTGGATGAAGCATAGAGAAAACACATGCATGGTGGATTCCATGACAGAGAGTGACACAAAGAAAAAACACGTATCCAAGGTAGTTTGGTGGGCCATCCAATCCAAGTGAAGCCCCACCAACACCCTTGGATCAAACTCACAAAGAACAAGTGGTGCTGATTGCTCAAAAGTGTGTTTCTTGCAAGTGTGGCATGGATAAGTGATGTGCCAAGAGCCAAGGAGGGTCATATGGTGATGCCATGTGAGGTTGGCTAACCCCCCCCCCCCCAAGTGGGCCTAGGCCCCCCTGCCACTTCCATTGGCCTCTTGGGTTTGAGTTTGATGAATTTTCACCAAAATCTCTTGCATTCAAATATTTTCTATGTACAAGTCAAACTAGACCATTTATAAACATAATAAATTGCCACTTGTGCGGTTGATTACCTTCAATTTGGTGGTCTTAATGGTCAAACATAGGGTTTAGTGACCATCAACAACCATAGAGAGCTTTTGTAACATTGTGAGAGCTATCAAAAGCCCCAAGCACTTGAGGAAAACAAGAATTTGGTTGTACATTTGTTAATCCTGGAGGTGAACCTAGGAAGCTAGGCATCAGCAGCGAACACAGAAGTTTATGGAGTGCTAGGGTAAATTTGTGCAAGCTATGATCTTGGCCCCAAAAGAGAAAATATCATATAATGGAGAGTGGAAAGTGTTTGAAAGAAATTCAACCAAGAGCATTATGTGGGTGGTCGCTCATGACTTCCACAACAAAGACATAGGATCCAAGGGGATATCTGAACTCCTAGAAATACATTATTGTGTCTCCTCTTGCGGTTTGTCTCACATTTGTATTTACTTTGAATATCTTGTGCTTCAATTTGTATTTACATGGTTGTTTATGTTTGTGACTATAGGGACTATATGATTGAGTCAAGAAACCGATCAAGAAGTCATGCACAAAGTTTGGTTTGATTTGGATCGAAAGAGATGTGGGGCAACAAACATGTTCTCTGTGTTTTTTGGAAGAAAATTGACCTAGCTGGTTTTGTAGGTCGGGTTAGTCGTGTTTGACATCCAGAATTATCTAGAATATTGACCTAGCCCAGTTGGCAACCTAGCTAGCTGACTTTGGCATGTTGTGCTCATTTTGATTATTTTAATTACTATTTTTTCTTGATAAATTTTCTAGAGCCTATTCCACCCCTCTAGGAATCAACTTGGCCCTTTCAGTAAAACCTGTGCTAGGCCTTCCCAACCCCTGGCTCATCTCTTTTCATGGTTAGTGGAACAACGAACCTATAAGAACCCTAAAAACCTAGAGCCCCAAAATCCCAACTTTCAAATTTTTTTCTAAAAAGACCCTTGCCTAGGGAGTGATGCATGCTAGGAAGACATCCTAGTTGCACAAGTAACACCTAAGAATACATGGTTGAGCATTTGCATTAATTCAAACTCTAAATTGCTTCTTATGATCTTATGAATTACTAATAAAATCATGACCAACATTTTTCTTAAGAGATCTTGCTTGTGTGTGGGCCCAGACCTATGCATTAAGACCATGGTGTTGACCTAGTGGACCCACCCCAGTGGAGTTTACATGTATTAGTATATGTGTATACAAGTATAGGGCTAGGGAATAGAAAAAAGAAATATAAAAGGGTTTAGGAAATCAAAGGAGAAATAGAAATGAGAAAAGAGGCCATGCGCCTATGTCTTGCCTAGCCAACCTAGCTGTCGTGGCCCAATCGAGGAGCACCCACAAACCCGCGCCTCCTGACACCACTTGTGATCCCCTCCAATCTCCCTCTCCTCTACCTTTCCTACCCAGAGCAGGTAGCCCACCGACAAAGATCTGAGGCCACGCCTCGCATTTCATCGTTCATAGCCTAACCATTGCTCACGCTTGCATGGGTGCATGCCATGTCTCCATGCATAGATAACTTGTCCTAGCTCACACCCACACCTGAGGCTGATGTCACCACAGTGGCCCCACATGATGACACCACCCGTCCTTCCCTTGACAACTGATGTCCAAATTGGAGAACGCCAAAGTAACCGCATGCTTTTGTCGAGTCCTACCCTTTGATCACCATGCACGTGTCCTCACCCTCTCTGATCCCCATCGTCCACAGTCGCACCGTAGCTGAGCTCAGCTATAAGTACCTAGCGCCTCTAGACCACCCTGCCACCACCTGGTGGCACCCCAAGCACCACATTGTTGGTATTTATAAATGCACACAGAAAAGATCCACAAGCATATGGATATTGATGTAGCACTTATATAAGTATTGTAGATTATTAAACTCAGGGAAACATGTGAGATTAACTATAGTCTAAGTAAACTAGGGATATCAACAAGGCTAAGGATAAACAAGGGCATATAGAGGACTACTAAGGTTTTCTTCTTCTTATCTGAGCAATATGCTATGTCTTCTACTCCTCAATGGGGGATATTACATTAGGAAGAACACAACAAAGTGTGTTATTCTGAGCAACTAGGTCCTACTTGACCTAAGGGAGGTGGACTATAATGGACTCAATATGAGGCAATCACCCTCGTGATCTACCATCGATTCGAAATGCAATGCATCCACGAGCAACTTAGTCTAATTACTATGCTTACACTAAGAATTACTACTTTATTCTTCCTAGGAAAAGAATAAAGCATTCAAAAGAGTTGTGAACCTGATGAACAATATAAACATAAAAGTTACATGAATAAGAAATCAATTACCAGAGATATCTCAAAAGCAATGATGATGACTCGTAGGGTT
This sequence comes from Microstegium vimineum, assembly GCA_022036555.1. Classification (NCBI taxonomy): domain Eukaryota; kingdom Viridiplantae; phylum Streptophyta; class Magnoliopsida; order Poales; family Poaceae; genus Microstegium; species Microstegium vimineum. The sequence goes on along the minus strand of CM039125.1, from coordinate 13,355,158 downwards.
CACTAGTCAATCTTTTGATGAGAGATTGCAGTAAACTTGATTGGTAGATGGAGATGACGCCCACAGCCTGACTACAACTATCTAAGGACATTAGGCCTTAGCAACCAATACACCAGCTCCAATGGTCACCGTGCTCTTGCGGCGCGACAACCAGCCATTAGGGTTCCCGTCCTACAAGCAATCAAAAAACTAACAAGAACAAGAAAAGCAACCACTCAATTGCTAAACAAATATGAAAGTTTCAATATAAGAACACAAGATGACAAGGTTCTAAAGATAATCAGACAAGCAGTTCTAACACGCGCGCTGAAAGGCAGTAGCAATGGCTAACTCGATAAAACAAAACCTAACATGTTTATGGAAGCTCTCTAGAGACATATAAGTAGATGGGAGGATGACCACAAGGTTTGTTTTGGTTGTTATCCAACCCTAGGTTGTGTCCCTAATGAAACCAACTTGATACATGGACCATCGACCCAAAATAGGGTGATGTAGCGCCAAAAACATAAAAGGTCTCGGTGTTAAAATGATGACTGCAGAAACATCTGATAAGATATAACCATGAGTCTAGATCCATTGAAAAGTACACTTGATAAGCTTTCCAAAAAGTGTTAGAACATCTCAATCGGAGTCTGTATGAAGTCGTGGCAACCATCACAAGTTGGTGTTGTCATGAAGTCTAAATCTAGCCCATGTCAATATCCTGCCCTTTTGACCCTCTCCATCATTCCTAAGAAAAAATAAGAGTGCATACATCTCTATTGTCTAAAATTATGGATAAGAGTTTAAAAATGAACTTAGTTGATGGTTGAGTTGACGGGCACGAGCATGAGTAACAGGGCCAAGTGGTGTTGGCGATGGTGTAGGTGTGGATGTATAGATGGTGTTGATGTCCTCATCAAGCAAGCTCAGGTAGAACTTGAATCTGCCAAGGTACAAGCCGTAGAGAGAGCACAGATAGGTCAGCACTTCCTCCAAACTCTTGCCTCACTCTCTATTTTACTATTTTCTATTTACAAAAGATAGATCCTCATGTTATGGACTATTCTTCACTTGATTTTTATCTTGATCTCGAAGGAGATAGATGGAATGAGATGCCTTCTGGAGGTATGTTTGCAACTCTTTTTATAGTGGCTAATTAGTCCTGTGAGCTTACATATCATAATCGCAAATTATGTCACCCCTCTAATTAAACTGACTTAGACAGGACATAGATATGATCTTAATGGAAGTGGGAAACCGACCTACGAAGCCAAACAACATGACTAAAATGGACTAAAAGACCTCTTTTAGTCTCTTTAGTCATCTATAAACTAAACACCTAATGACTAAAGTTTGGTCTCTAATTTAGTTGACTAAAATTTAAGAGGAGAAATTCAAATAGGGCCTAAAAGAGATTAAAAGACCTCTTTTAATTTATTTTAGTCACCCAAGCTATACACGATTTAATCCCTAGTTAAAGTTTTGGTAATGCTACTCTACGGACGTTTGACACGCGTTGAACGCGTGTCGGGGCCGCAAGTGGGCCGACCGGTCCGAGTCGACCGCGCGCTCCTCCCAGGGCGTCGCCCTCGCACGACACCGCGCCTCGCACACTCCGCCCGCCCACTCGCTCTCTCTCACGCAGATCCTCCGCTCCGCCGCTCCCACCAGACTGCCTCGTCCACGACCAGCTCCTGCTGCCGCTGCGAGTGGTGGTGGCCGTTGCGCACGTCGCGGCCAGCTCCCTCCCCGTCGCTGGTGGTGGTGGTTCGCCTGCGCGCCACCACGGTCGTGCCAAGCTTGCGCGCATACCCTAGCAACTCCTCGCGGCACCTCACCACCTCCCCCTCTCCTCTCTCACCCGTGCACGGCCACAGCGGGATTTTGCCGGAAGCCATGGCGGGATTCGCCGGCCATGGCTGGATCCTTCACAGTGGCCATAGATCCGCCGGATCCAGAGGCGGTGGCCACGGATCCGGCCCAAGTAAGCCTCTTCTTCCTCTTTCCTCTTTCCTCTCTCCTTCTCTCCTCTACCCTCCCCACGACATACCACCACACATGATTCTGATGTTGCCCCTCCCCCCTGTGGATCCAATGTTTTCTCTGATGTTTGCGCCGGTGGTTCAGTGCTCCATTTTCAATGTTTCACGCATAGATGATGAGATGTTTCTCTGATGTTGCCCCCTCCCCCTCCTCGTACCCCTCTATGGATCTAATGTTTCTGTAAGTGTTTTACTAGTGGTTCAGTTTCTCATTTTCAATGTTTCGCAACATATGATGATATGTTTCTCTGATGTTGCCCCTCCCCCTCCGGATCCAATGTTTCTCTGATGTTCCGTCAGTGGTTCATTGCTCTATTTTCAATGTTTCACGCATAGATGATGAGATGTTTCTCTGATGTGTCCCCTCCCCATCCTCGTACCCCACTCTAGGTCTAATGTTTCTCTAAGTGTTTTATTGCATTTTCAGTTTGTTTCAACTGCATTTTAAATTTTGTTTTCAGTTATTTTTCTAATTTTGTTTTATTTTCTTTTTTTCTCTTTGTTTCAATTTCATTTTTCAGTTTGTTTCATTTTCTTTTACTCTCTATTTCAATTTCATTTTTCAGTTTGTTTCATGTCCTTTTTCCTCTCTGTTTCCATTTCATTTTCAGTTTGTTTCATTTTCTTTTTGCTCTCTGTTTCAATTTTATTTTTCAGTTTGTTTCATTTTGTTTTTTTTTCAGATGCTCGGTGGCCATGTTGACGTCGGCGACGACCGGTCACGATAGGAGCCTCACCGTGGTTGTGTGCGGCGACGGGGTGGCGTGTGTGTGTCGTGGGGTGTGCCGCGGCCGGACGCGTTCCCGTGTGCGTGCGCGCCCCGTGCGGTGTGTGTCCTACGTGGGGTGACATGTGTGTCGTGGGCTGTGCCGCTTGCTCGAACGTCCGTTCTATATTAGAACCTTCGTTTGGCAGTGCATCCCTTAAAGTTTAGGAGGGGCAATGCAAATCGGGCCGAGGGTCTTTCGAAAGATGAAAGTATGTTCTGAGTGACCACAGAACCATCCATGGATCCCTATGCCACAGAAGATCCTCATCGCATAGGAGTAGCATTTGCTAGTCTCCTCTCGCATCCGGCCTCTCAGATCGATCTGAACTCTGAACCCCCGACTTAACTCGTGACCTCCGGCTCTCCGTCCGGCCGGCGGGCGACCATGGCTCGTCCCCCACCCCAAACCCTACTTCTCCTCTTCCTCCTCCTAGCCTCGCTCGGCCCCGCGGTCACCGCGGTGCCGTTCTCGGGTCTCGACGCCTTCCTCGCGTCGGCAGCCGCGCGCGACCCGTCCGCCGGCAACGACACCTTCGCCGCCCTCCCGGCCGCCCTCCGGCGTGCGCTCTCCGCCCGGACCTCCCTCCTCCCTTCATTCCTTCTCAACCTCTCTGCCACCGTCCCCGTCCACGTCCGCCTCGCCGGCTCCTCCTTCCCGGCCTCCTCCGGGCGGTCCCTCCCTTCCCTCGTCAACGCTGCCGTCTCCTCAGCTCACTTCCTCTCCAGCCGCCGCCCACACCGTCTCGCGGTCTCCCACACCCTCCACCTTGACGTCACCGGCCCCGTCGCGGCATCCAAGCTCGCCTCTAGCGCTGGCGCCGCCGTCCGCGCGCATCTCGACAAGTCCCCCGCGCCGTTCCAGAATAACGCGCTCTCCGGCGTTCCTTACTCACTCGTCGACGATCTCGTCGCCGAGGACTACCGCGCGCTCGCCGGTTCCGGCCCTGCTGAGGCCGTCTACATCTACTTGCTCGACCTTGGCAAGCAGCCGCGCCAGTATGCCTACACCGCGGCCTCCTCCGGCACTGACGCCTCCTCGCCTGGGTACTCCCGCTGCCTCGGCCCCGTCTGGGCTGGTAAGGGTCGGTACATTTGGATCGACCTCGGTGCTGGTCCGGTGAACTACGGTCCGGCGCTCTCTGGCGAAGGCGTGCTCCCCCGTGGTGAGTTCCACCCTCTTGCCACCCTTCACGGCAGGCCCAAGTCGGAGAAAGCTCTCCTCGCTGATCTTGCCTCGCTGGTTCTCAGTGCTTACAAGTCTTTGCTAGTGCCTTCTCTCAGAATTCCAGTCCATTATGACAACTCCCTGCATATTCTGTTCATTCACATCCATGGGGACCGGAAGGAAGCAGATGGGCTTGATTTCCGTGTGATTGAACAGTCAATTCGCGATGGGGATCTACCTTTTGGTGGGCAGAGCTTGAAGTTTCATATGCATACAGTCAAGTACTCTGAATGCCCAATTTGCTCATTTGCAATTGCCCGGTCGACAAACTCGTTTACATCGAGGTTCCTGTTTGAGAACTACACATTGATAGTGAATGAATACTTGGACTCCAAGCGGTTGAGGCAGGTGCTGTCAGACTCAGCGGATGAGATACATCGTCTGGCTGGGGTACATGAAAACCTTGAATTTGACAAGGTGGTGCCGATTTTTGTTTTCGATTTGGATTATGATAAACTTTTGCCACTGGATAGGTACCACCAGGCAGTGGCATTTGGGGATATGGTGGTTGCTGTGAGGACGAGGAGCTCACAAACAGTAAGTGACTACACCTGTAATGGTCGACATGTGCTTACAATGACTAGAAATCTGGAGCGCCCAATCATCGGCTCAGTTCTGCAGAGCATGTGGGGGGTTTCACCTACACATCTCTCATGGAGCCCTGAGCATAAAGCCACGGTTGTTGATTACACTTGGAGCACTGGACATACACCATTTGGTCCTTTTTCAGAGACAAAATCACTGTCTTTTGTGCAGAAAGATGCAGTTTGTAGGAATGTTCTTCTCACAACCCTGAACTTCACAATCACCAGCACAATAGATGTTTTGGAGTCGATGGCAGCACATGGCGGGGAGAAAATACTTAGAAAGAAAAGGCATGTTGAGTTCATTCAGAGGTGGAATCTGCTCACGTATAAACTGGAGAAAGTGGTCTCAGCCATGTCACGCTTGGACTATGACAAAGCAATGTACTTCTTGAGGTCTTCAGACCATGATCTGTATGAAATTCACTCATTGGTATATCAGGCATCACAGGAGCTGGAGGCTTCACTGGTTTGCTTCAAAGATCCACCATTCCCATGGGTCTCTGTTTCCATGTCTGGAGTGTTTGTTTTTGGTTTCTTTTATGTGTACTCCAAAAGAGACAAGTTGTTTAGGAGCAAAAGGAAACAGTTTTGAGTTTGGGCAGCATTTTAGTTCATGGATACTGTCTGAATGTTTGAGCCTGGTCATACCATAGTTAGACATCACTAAGGATGTTGCAACCCTGCATATTACATGGATCTGTAAGTGTACACGGGCTGCATCTTGTTTCAACCAGATGAATTTACATGTACGAGATATACTGGATTATTTTTGAAGGAAGTAAGACTTCCAACTTCCAATTGCCTTGTAAGTTCCATGTGCTTGAATTTATCCATGATACATACTGTTGACGTAGATATCTTAGAATTTATTTTGTACTGTGGGTTATCCTATTTCCTTCGTGTTCTTTGAATGGATAACCTTGCAGATGTTGTGCTCATGTTTGGTTTTAGAATGCCAATTAATGGTAATGTACTAATGTTAGATGCCATAGAATGTCTTCTAAGGTCCTTTTGTCATTCTTTGTAATTGAAATATTTCAAATGACAGACCGATTTGCTAATCATATGCTATTTTAAACTACACAAGAGGATTATGTCCAAGACAAATTTTATAGCTAGCGCCTTCATAAGATTTGTTATATGGAAGCAATGAATCGAAGTGATTTTTATCGTTTAAAAGCCTTCATATGATGTACATGCATTTAATTTCAGTCCAGTTCTGTTTACTTGTTTGCTAGTCCTCCACTCTGTTGCTACTGTATTGGCATATTAACCTCTAAGCTCATCCCATCGACAAGAATTTCTGCTGCTCTGTTGTATATATATATGCCTTAACTAGCATATTGAGCATGGTTTACTACCATTTGTTTTAATTTCATTTATTCCCCCTGTTCCAAATTATAAAACGTTTTGGATTTTTCTAGATATATTGCTTTTGCTATGTATCTAGAAAAGCCAAAACATCTTATATAATTTGAAATGGGAGAGAGTAACATTGTAGGCTATTTATATATTGATTCTGACAGAAATTGGAAAGGGGGAGCCTTGTAATACCGAAAAAAATACAGGTCCAAGGAAAAAGAAACATACAACTTTACAAAAATGCGCCATTTCACTAACAAGAGTCTTGGTGTCTATGCATTTGAGATCTAAGGTTTAGAATGCTTGAAGTTAATTTTAGAATAAAGGAGGATTTAAACTTAACCTTCAGTATCCAGTGGAAGTGACTGCGATGCTATAGCTAGCTTTGACCACTACCACTCCGGTTTCAGCAACTATCTACCATTTTCCAAATAGCAGCTTGAATTATTTCATATATTCATTGTTCCTTAGTATATTTTTGGTTGTTCTTGTAATGAAAATTTATCGTTCTGTAGTATATTTTGCATTATTTATTAGTGAAAATATATTCTTTCATACGAAGATTTATCATTCCATGGTATGTTTTGGATTATTCTAGCAGTGAGAGGTTATTGTTCAGTATTATATTTTTTATTGTTTCCAATGGTGAGATTTATTCTTCATATCATATTTGATTGTTCCAGCTATGGAAAATTATTGTCTCGTAGTATATATATTTGAATGCTCGAGTAGCCAAAGTTTTCGGCTTCCTCGTATTGGAACAAATCATGTTTTTGAAACATTCATGAAGCTGGAGCTGTGATAATTTTACATAGTGCAACTTGTGCATATGGGTCAACGGTTGGGTTTGCGTGGACAGATTGATAAAAGGAAAAAAATCCATTTGATTTATTCCAAAGGCAATCCAACCTCAAAATTTGTGCAATACTGGGCAGATCGCCTCCCTCATTCTCATTTGTTTTCTTGACGTAGCATATGTGATGAGGTGGTGCGCCCTACATGTCAAGTGTCTCTTCTCCTTTCTCCCCTTTTCTATTTAGGCTAGGTAAGCTGTTTCCTGACGTTGATAGTAGATAAAAGAGAAACATGGGACTCGCTGAGCTGTTACAGTTTCGCATGAAATGCACAATCTCTGTTATCCTGACTCACGTGTCCCTTGGCTAAGCGTCTGACAATTTTTTTATTGTTTCATTTCCATACATTAGCTCACATATAAGGGGTCTACACTCTACAAGATTAATGTACTGGCTGATGACTTATCGTGGAGTTACTAACAAAAGAATGCAGAAGCTATGGGAAAAGCAAAAATTCTCTGAAAATGATTTTTTTATTACCTAGCATTACGTGACAAACTTTAATCAGGGGTGGCTTTGAAAAAGATGAAATGGAAAGAGGAAAGTTTGCATACTTTGCAACAAACCAGAAACTGTGCTGATCATGTGCTGTTTCAGTGTGTTATGGTCAGATTAATCTGATCAAACTTTAAGGATGTTCTAGGATCGGATAAAATGTCCATTTCCCTGCAAACTCAACTGATAGATGCGATTTTCAAAATTTTGCATAATTTTCAGCGATGGCAACCACTGCTCAGATCAAGAAAGGGGATTGAGTGATTGACAAAAGCTGGATGAGAAGAGTTTTTGCGTAAATACATGGATGAAAAAAGTTCACTGAAATCTACTGTAGTCTAGAATGTCTCTTGTATAGGTGGTTTGGCTAAAAGGCCCATGCTAGGTTGGATATCCATGTGGGACTTTGTTCTACTCGTTTCTGTGGTAGTAGTAGTAGGGGAGTCGGTTTGTTCTTTTCTTTGGAGCTTAAACATGTAAGCTAGGTAACCCTAGCATGTTACGTTGGCTAATTTTGTTTTCAATATATGCAGGGTATAATACCTTTTCAAAAAAAAAAATACAAGTACTACGTACCTATCGGTAGAATTTTTATAAGATTTTCACCAAACGCTTACCTACTACCCATGTAAATATTTGTATGGCTAAAACTGCTCAGGAAACAATTGTACCTGCAAAATTGACTACATTCTCAATCCAAAACAAGTGAATTTCTGGATATACACATGTACAAGTACTTGTCAAGATCCATAATATTTGGAGACAAAGTGAATTTCTGAATATACGCATGTTACCTGTCAAGATGCATAATATTTTGAGACAGTCAGCATGGGCGGGTCTATCACTACTAGAGAAGTGGCTTTTAGCCACGGTCCGTTAGTCCTGGTTTCCCAATCGGGACTAAATGTCCTTTGCTTTAGGTCCAACCAATTAAAAAAAAAATTAAGTCTCTCCACCAACTGCGCGCCCTAAAGTTTCGAACCCAAGACGGCCCCCCTGAGTTTCGAACCCAAGACTTCATGCACTGTCTCGCGTGCGCTTACCACCTTGCCTACACAACACATCTGACAATAGAAGAGACGTTTTCCTTTTGAACCCAACGTAGAGAGACCTTTAGCCCCGGTTGAAAGATCTTTAGTCCCGGTTGGTATTACCAACCGAGACTAAATGTTCTGGACCTTTAGTCTTTAGCCCTGGTTAGTGTTACCAACAGGGACTAAATGTCTATTAGCCCCTGAACAAAAAAAATAACTGGGATTAAAGTTTATTTTGGACATGGATGAAAGACCTGTTTTCTAGTAGTGTATATTCCATCTAGGGGCCTAGGAGGTGCAGATGGCGAGACGAATTATTCAAGAATCAAGAGTCGCCAACCGTTCATGTGCTATGCCCCCGGCCACCCGGGTCAGGTTCAACGGATGCAGGGGTTGGTGGCGTCGTCTCACCAAGTCCACCATCTCAACCTCGATCGGTTTGAAGTCTACGCACAGAAGTCTCGCGGCTTAGCACCACAAATGTCGCTGTCCAGTTATCTCATGTGCAGGTGCTTAAATACCCTTGCAAACAAACCGAGGCTGTCATCTCCTTCAGCTTGTGTTCGTGTCTGCCAAACTGCCGAGGCGACCAAATGGCAGACCCTCCGGCACCACCACCGGCTTTAAAGCCCCCAGCCTCTCCAGTCAGCGATGCTCCGGCGGGTAAGCCTCCGTCTGCTCCATGTGCAGGTGGCGAGCCTCCACCAGCTGCTCCAGGTGGCGACTCTCCGGCTGCTCCGCGATGTGATCCTCCGGCAGCTCCACCCGCTAAGCCTCCGGCAGGTAGGGATGCAATTAGTGAGTTTGATACAGCAAATCTTCTTAGACCATTGAATCGGCCGGGCACTAATTAAGTTCCATATATACCTATATATACATGATGCCTTATTTGGCAAGGCTTTGCAACCAAAGTTTATAAAATCAAACAAAGCTATATTCACGCCTATATATGTATTTAAAGACTTACATAGATATTCGTTATCAGATGATGCGGAAATATGAGTTTGAGCGGTACAGGAAGCACTTTTAATTTAGTTATTAAAGTTTAATAATTTCTTTAAAGCTGTAATTTAAATCTCAAGGTTGGATACCAACCATACCTTCTCAGATTATTGGCTTAGCGAACACCAACCCTCCTTTTTTTTGACTTATATTGAGCAACTCTAAGAGACTTTCTCTCCCCATCTACTTCTTATATTCTAATTTAGATAACTTTTAGTGCTAAGTAGACTTTGAACAGACTCTTTATTTAATTATATATCCGAAAATAGCAACTATCTATTCCTGGTTTTTTGATCGACATAGAAAGCGAGCTGGGCTCTCTCACCAAGTCCGCGTGAATCACGGCTTTCTTCCTTTCCTGCGCTGCCCTCCGGCTCCGTCTCCCCGCCCCGTACCCCGTACGCTCGAATGCTGCCGGATCGGATGGTGGCGGTCGTGAAACTTTCAAATATATAGATAATATAATGATTAGATTTTACAAAGGCTGCTCCAGTGTAGCCTATTTTTTTTGTGTATGTGCGTGTGGAGTTATCCATTCGAGAGATTCGTTAACTCTTGAGACTTACTCCCTCCGTCCCTAAATAAATGCAATTCTAGAATTGTGCACGCAAACCAAAGTTATATATAAAATTAACAAAATACCCCTTATCTTTTATAAGTTGCTAGCTATTTTTCTTTTGTTTTATATGAGAAGTTTTCGGATACTATTTGTCTTTTTTGATAAGTAGTATATTTTGTGAGACAAATTTTAAACTCTACAATTAAATTTATTTTGAGACGGAGGGACTATATACTCTATATTTGCTAAAGCCTTGCTCTCTTGGTGTTGCAGGTCAGCCGGGTAAACCAAAACCAAAACCAGAGAACAACCCGTTTCCACCACCAACCAAAGATCCGTGATGATAACAGTGCCAGTTCAAAAACCCCCTTCAGTGACGGTTTTTGAAGCGACACTGACAATTCGACAGTGACCAAGACATCACTGCCGGTTATGCTAAACCGACAGTGATGGCTCAAGCATCACTACCGGTTCGTGTTACCAACCGACAGTGATACTTGAGCCATCACTGTCGGTTTTCATTGAACCGGCAGTGATATTATTTTTTAAAATTGCATATTATTAATTGTTTTATTTTCATTTGGGGTTTATGACAGAGGTGGTGGGGAGGGAGATCGTGGAGGTGTTTGCTATCGAACCATTTGATATCGATGTGAATTGAAGGTGGTTGTGGACTAGCGACAATACAAACCCATCACATATTTATAATAATTATTACAAAACATCCAAACAAAACTTAAAGTATCGAATTAAATGTCGCATTACAATAGCCTTTCGAGGCGGTCTTTTCCGTAGATCTTTTTGAAGTCCTTACTCTGCACAATGGACAAATATCCTTTTCTATACACTATCTCGTCCAGAATAAGAGTTGCTATCTCCTCTTGAAATCCTCTTATCTCAAAATCTAGCAACCTGTTGTGGCTCTGATCTTTGCGCTGTAAATTGATACAAGATGATATTGAGATGCACATACGGAAGACAAAACAATAGAATTAAAATGAGACGCGTACGTACCATGCCATCTCCTAATCCTAGTTTTGCGCCAAAGTAGCAAAGCATTGCCCACATCACATAGAACCCGCATTCGTTGTTCCCCATTGGTTGATCTAGGTTCTTGACCTTCTTCATATACTCCACGCTGAATGGGACTCTCCATTTCTTTTGCATCATAGGCTCCACATTTCTCCAATCAGGTAACACCTTCATCCTATATGAAAATATAAATGAAGTGTGAAGGCTGAGGACATTAATTACAATATCATATGTGATTGAAAAGTGTGGTGATATTGAGTTCACTTACATATTTAGCACTTTGACTAGGTCTTCGATAAGTTTTAGTGGCTCCTTTTTTGAGTCCCACACCTCGATAGTTGAATTTTTAAGACTTATATCTACGAGGACATAATGGTTGCTGCAATCACAAAACTCATGTTATTGAATGATATGTCAAAAAAAAACACTTAAGTAAGGGTCGAGAACACATACTCGCAATTGTAGGTTAGCAGCGCGTTTGTTTTGCCGACTGAGAACATTTTTTCAAACTCTATCTTCAAACTTGCTGAGACATACAGATCTTTGAGACCGGCTTTGCATGTTGTCTCATTTACCAAGATGGGGTCCAAAAAGTCAAAATTGCTATTTCGTTTTTTGAGGCAAAATTTTGCTACATACCTGCAAAATAAACATGCATGGATATATTCAAATGCACATCACGTAGTTTATTATAACGTTGTTAGGGTATGGTACAAACAGAGTCCATAACATCATAATCTGCACATCCATCGAGCGTCGTTGATAGAGTTGAAAGAGGTCTTCATAATGAATAGTATGCACAACTTCTTCAGGATGATTAAAATGTAAACATGAAGGGATGCATACTTCAAAGGTTGCTATCTTGTCTTTGCTGCTATTACTGTCTGATGTAATAATCATGCAACTGTCGCATGTTTGTTGACAATTTTTTATACTCTTCTTCGCTGGCGACCATAGGTTTGCCTAGTTCAAACTTGTATACAACTTTGGCCTTTTCAAATTCGGTTTTTTCAAAATAGAAATTCTTGTCATCCTTCATGCTTATGTCCAGTTCTGCGGCCAACTTTTGTATCTCTAGCTGCTGAAAGGTGTGTATTTCTCTAGATGTTTCTAGATTACCCGGAATTTTGCTTTGCCTTTCAAATTCGCTCTGTTTCTCAGGTATATAAGCCAATCGTTTGTACAAGGCAAGTTTGGCGGCCTTTTCTGCAATTTGAGCTTGTAGAATTTTGTCCTCAGTCGACGCTAGCTTCTGCTTTTTACTAGTCATCTTCGGATCTTTGCCAACCGAAGCTGATGACCTCCTCTGTTGCGAAGTCGAACCTGATCTAGAGCTAGGCCATCGAGATCTCAGTCCTGAGGACTTTGAAGCTAGTGGAGGATGAGGAGTCTTCTCCTTTGGCGGTGGAGAAGGAGTCTTCTCCTTTGGCGGTGGAGGAGGTGTCAGTGGATCTTGACGAAGATAGAAACCTCTTCGCGGAGGGGACCGAGATGATTCACTGTCATCATCATCTTTCGAAGATAGCTGCGCGTCTAGCTTGATGAAGCATTTGCGCCAGGCGACATGAGTGCCCAAGTTGTGAACTAGACGCGGCCTTTCTTCCTCCACTGGGAAATCAATATGTATCTTATTGTATTCCTACGGTAAGGGTGATCACGACGTAGGAACCTACGGTGTCCCATGTAGATCATCTTCCTGTTTTCTGGTAGATGTGTAGCATCAGTCTCGTCCAAGCACTTGACACACCCAGTGTATCCTTTTGTCTTCTCTCCAGACAAGGAACCTCGCTTTGGTAGGTCGGTGATTGTAGCGATAAGTACAACCTTTACCGTGACATGTTCTTTTTTGTACTCATCCCAGACATCCTTCACACCCGTCTCCCACATCTGTAGTAGTTCATCGATCACTGGTTCTAGAAGCACATCAATATCATTACCAGATTGTCCTGGTCCTTGGATTAGTAATGGCATCTGGACGTATGACCGTTTCATACAAAGCCAGGGTGGAAGGTTGTATATACATAGCGTCACTGGCCAAGTGCTATGATTGGTTCTCACCTGGTCAAATGGGTTCATCCCATCCGTGCTCAAAGCAAACCACAGATGCCTTACCTCTCCACCGATGTTCTTATAGAACATAGTGTTGATAGTCCTCCAGTCTGACCCATCGGCGGGGTGTCTCATCATTGAATCTTTCTTTCGCTCTTCACCGTGCCAACGCAACAGCTTGGCTGACTTCTCATTTGCAAACAACCTATGCACTCGTGGAGCTATAGGAAAATACCACACGGACTTTACTGGCCCTGCTCTGGTCTTGCTTCCATCATTTGATGGCCCTTGTTTGTATTGGAGAGTTTTACACTTGGGACATGCATCCAAGTCTTTGTATTTCTCTCTACGGTATAATATGCAGTCATTGAAACACGCGTGGATTTTCTCAACCTTATATGTAAAATTAGCAAAATACCCCTTATCTTTTATAAGTTGCTAGCTATTTTTCGTTTGTTTTATATGAGTAGTTTTCGGATACTATTTGTCTTTTTGTGATAAATAGTATATTTTGTTAGACAAATTTTAAACTCTACAATTAAATTTATTTTGAGACAGAGGGAGCATATATACTCTATATTTGCTAAAGCCTTGCTCTCTTGGTGTTGCAGGTCAGCCGGGTAAACCAAAACCAAAACCAGAGAACAACCCGTTTCCACCACCAACCAAAGATCCGTGATGATACCAAGTATCGAAAGTACATAATCACCGGCAATAGTTGGGATTCAGTAGTTTTTTGGGCGAGACCAAAGGATCCAGTAGTTTCAATGCTGTAAAAGAAAGATCAGTTCAAATACATCGACTATTGAATTTTGGTTTTAGAGTACAATCTCCAAGAAGATCAGTAATGTAATTCCTAGAAAGTCCTATTATTGGTGTTAAACTATACTTTAGCATCCGTGATAAGCATATTTTATCATAGAAAAACCATATAAAATCGATTTTGACTATCAATTTCTCTTATAAATATTAATCATTGGCTAAACAATCAATATCATCCGGGATCGCTTTAAATACAAATTCGTTGTTACAAGTTTTATCCTAAACTTATAAATAACATGAATAATTTGTTATTAAAAAATTTATAAAAAATTAACTTTTCTAAAATACGCTTCTCAGTCCCTGTGGGGGATCTCTCTACTTCGTAACCCTCGCTGATGAATAGTGAGGAGGAAGGCGAGGGTGTTCCATAGGATAAGGAGACGACGAGCAAGGCTGAAGGTAAGGTCATTCTCAATGTGAGTTTTATGGCATAATTTCTGACACAACTATATTTTGAAAATAATGCAAAGCAGTTTCATCGTCATAAAACTCTCTCTACTATGTTGAAACTCTTATATTCTCTCTCTTCATTGATATAATGTCACATTAGCATATTGTTGACGCCAAAAATAGGGTCTCTCGCGGCAGCACCGCGCAAGGCTTGCGGAGACCGTGCAGCAGGAGAGCTTGATCTCCTAAACCTCTTAAGCGGCTCAGGCCACTTCGGGGATTGATCTCAGACGTGCCAGTCAATTTTACCTGCAATTGACAAGGAAGTGAAATATCAAATTATGGAACTTGTCGGTTGTTGCCAGATAGTTCTATAGATGTGCGGCTCTCACATAGCCGATGAGTGAAGGATATTGACTAAAGAATCAACTCCAAACAATATGAAGCATGATAACAACATATAAACGGCTATCACAGGATATCACATATAAGGTGTACAGTTAGCCAATCATATTACGTCAGTAAAGTAATGATGTCATACATGTGACATTTATTGACCCAAACCATTAAAACTACTGAACATACCGAATAAAGATTAACCATCAACAGAGGTGTGTTCCTATTCAGCCATGATGACAATTAACCCGATAACCTGACTCGTTTACTAGCATTGTGGTGTTTCCATGCAGCCATAAAAGTAAACCAGCGAAGCCACGTCCAATACATTTAATAGATCTAAAATATTGAGACAATAAAGTACATGCATCGTATGAATGAAGCACAACCAGACCGACTATATTAGCTGATATGGGATCTATGAGGCTTGAACAAGATCCATAAGCTTAGCCTCGGACGGATCTAAAATTGGACAGATATAACCCAACACACACGACAGTGGAGTCCGATAGATGCAGTCGTACCACGTATGTTGAGCTAGATCCAGCCATTTTCAAACCAATCTAGTGACCAAACGTATGTCTCGAACCCGAAACATGTGACAACCGCAACTAATAGATTAGCCGATAGAATCTTAAATCTACTTCCTTGACATGTATGAGAGTGAAAACATTGAAGACAATAGATCTAGATAGAAAATAACGCACATACCAATCCATTAGTTGAGATTGGGTAAAATATTGTTGCAATAGATTAAACAATGTATAACAAACAATATCAATAATTTAATGAATCTATTAGATCGCCAATCTAATAGAGCCGATAACTAGCTCGAAACCATGAGTCATGTGAGATTGAAGCAATGTAGCCCATGAACATAGATTCAAACCAATAACTAGCTCAGATCGAGCTTGTACGAGTTACACAATACAGTCGTACAAATGAGACATGAAACAAGGCTAAACTTACAAGCAAACAGGAGGTCGATCTGGTCGATGCAGCCCAGTCCGTCGAAGATTCACAAAAATCTACTCTACTCCTACTCCTAGGGTTGGTCGGTGGCCGAAAAACTACGTAAGCTGTGTATTTCATTGATTGGATGTCTTTGTCATTCCTTAGGTCTTGCTATTTATAGACCATAGCATATAACCTAACCGGACGTCGCGCAAGTCCTAAAAATAAGGAAACAAATACGACTTGGGCTTCAATCCATCCCTGTGCCAAGATTGTTGCACACGTTCTGTTGCAGTTGGCCGAAAAATCTCTCTGCCATCTCATCTTTTCTTAGTCGATCTTTCGGATCCATCTGAATGTCCTCTCCGAAGACCTGCCAGGAGGCTCATAAGCACATGTCTGGCCGTGTCAAAATATGGTATCAACACATATTTAATGCACATAAACTTTAATGAAACTCCATTGAGACTGACCTTATAGTTTCTCCCGCAAACACAACAAGTTTCCAAATGTCACCGACGCAAATGTCATCAATGCACCTGCAGCAGCAATTGCGAGATGCTCGTCCACGCACTCGGGCGTGAGCCCCCTAGACAACGAGGGAACTCGCCACCAAATATACGCCACAGGAGAGGAGGACGTCATCCTTGCCAACTTCGATAGCAAGGACCATGCCCCAACACGGGGAGGATGGTGACACTGACGACATCAACACCTCGTCTCGGCACCAGGACAAAAAGAAGTGCCACGGGAAGGAGATGGTTTGCAGAGGTCAAGTGAGCCATGTGGGCCCAGCGTAGGGGAAGGTCTAGCGCTCTGAGTACTTCAAGAAGGTGCTCGAGGAGACGTCACTACCAGACTCCTCTTTACCGAGCGTCGGCGCTCGGCATATTGTTGATCGGCAAAGCAACCTTTGCCAAATGTCTTTTGTAAAAAATTAATCGGGGGAGACCTCCAACGACAATCATCACCCCACCCATCTCTACCACCTTACAAAGTCCTGTATTTTTTTGCACTTAAATTTGTTGTTTTCGCGTTCGCTAGGATTCGAACACACACCCTCTCCCTCGCGCATCCCCTCCTCTAACCACTACGCTACACTATCACTTGTGTCTATTTTCTCTTTGGTTAAATCAATTGTTTGATGCATTAAATGAATTCAAATGAAAAAATTGTAATCTTCAAAGTCTCATAACTTTTTGAGATCTACACTTTTCATTTAAGAAGTTTTTCCATCCGAGATCGTTTGCAAAATTTGAATTTCAAATTCTTGAAATTCAAACGCGATTTTGAATGACAAAATGATTTCAAATAAAAAATGACAACTATGATGTTTCATAACTTCTCGAGATCTACAAAGTTTATTTTTGTTGTTTTTCCATCTGAGGTTGTTTGAAAAATTCAAATTTTTAAATTTTAAATTCAAACACAGTTTTGCATGACAAAGATGATTTCAAATAAAAAAGTTTCCCACTACAATGTTTCATAAATTCTCGACATCTACAAAGTTTATTTTGGTTATTTGGTAATATGTTCATCCGATATGATGTTTCATAAACTACGGGAGAGATATGTAAAATTTATGAACAAATTTACTTTCACTTTGTCATATGAAGTAATGAGCAAAATAAACTTTGTACATTTTGTTGAGTTATACAACTTTGTAGTTCAAATTTTTTTCATTTGAATTAATTTACTGCTTCAAAATGTATTTTCAAAATATATTTGTCGAGAGTCGAATAAAAAAACATTCGGTAAAGAGTATTTGTCTAGGGTAAAAAAACACTCGATAAAGAATTTTCTTTACCTAGCATAAACAAATTTGCACTCGATAAAAAAGTTGCCGAACTTTTTTTTCATGCTCGGTGCGTGCTCGTTCCACGGTGGCAGTGCCAAGCATCTATTGAAGCAATTTTCTTTATCTGTTTATTTGTATATATGTGATCAACTATTTGTTACTAATTATCAGTTGTATATCATTATATTGCTTTGGATTGAAGTATTTATAAGCGCGGTTCATCTATTCAAAAACTATCAAACTGACGCTTAAACCGCTTCTTAACGGTTGGACCAAATCGATGGCCTTGTCGGTTCGATGTCGGATGCAATCGTGATAACTATGGTTTTGGGTCCAATTTTCCTCTAAAATAAGAGTTGTTTCCTTTCTTCAAATAAAACTATGACAAAACTCTTTCCAGCCATCTGGGGCAAAAAAGCTTTCCAATATTTATCTAATTTGCCAAATAGTACATGCAAGAAGCGGTGATATCGATTGATGTTAATACTAAGTACAAACCATCATTACATATCAGCCAACACTAGTTGACACTGGGTTTATCCCAGGGCAGGAAATTTCAGACGAACAACGTGGAAGTGTTTGGTTTCCAACTACCTCTGGAGATTTTGTCCCTGTTCACACAGCAACAGCATCATGGATCCTTGATTGGTGCGTTAGGATCGTGGCGGGTTTTAGGTGTCTCTGGATTATCTGCGACGCCACAAAGCAACTAATTAGACGAACAGAATATATAATCAACAAATTAAAGGGGTGAGGTTAACGAGCCGACAACCTTTTGGCGCCTGTGAACCGTTGGCTGGGGTTGCATCGCTGCATGGATCCACCGGGGGCTTAGCGGCCTCAGCATCGCTGCATGGATCCACCGAGGGCTTATTAGCGGCAGTCACGGCCGGAGGATCACAGGCGGAAGTGGCCATCAAAATGACGGTATGGTTATTAACAAGTGCCGTCTTGACGGTGCGCAAACCCCACCATGGTTTCCTCAAGAGAGCAAGAAGTGCCATGCTGCGCAACGCTAGCTGAAAGGTGTTCCTCCGATCCGACTTCCGTGTTGGACAAGACCGGTTGCCTGCAAGGGGTATTTATGCGTTTGGATATGATGCTAGTATCTCGATCATGAATTCATGAGCAAGGCGGCAGACTCCGGCGACGACTTGAACAACTTTCGCTGTGCGGAATGCGTGCATTCATATCAAGCGTCATGCATGTAGAGAGTGACATTTTCAGTCGACTAGGACTAGGAGGAGACGACGTATGCAGACACGAGGTTGGTGCAGGTGCAGGTGCAGGTGCAGCCTCTGTCTAAAAGTGTAAAACTGCTCACACGCGTCAATTACTGAAAAAATGTTTAAGATAGGTCTGCGTTCTTGTCTGTCTGCTGAGAATCGAAGACTGCTTGCGTGCGTTCATATTAGCCGTCATGCAGAGTGCTGCCGGCCGCGTCTGGAAATGCCTTATAGCAACAACATGCTGGTTTCAGAAGAATAAAACTGAAACCAACATTAGCTCCCAGTTTTGCTAGCTAGTAGCTACTCTTTAGTTCGAATATAACATTTGCCGCCTACAGTACTTTCCAGGGAACTGGGCGACTCTTTGAGAGCACTGCCATTTCAATTTTTTTCAACAACTTTGCGTCCCATCCGGAATAGTAATCCATTTCAGCCATCAGGACACTACTACAGAACTTGATAACAGTGCCAGTTCAAAACTCCCTTCCAGTGACGGTTTTTGAACCGACACTAGCAATTCAACAGTGACCAAGCCATCACTGTCGGTTCGTGTTACTAACCGGCAGTGATACTTGAGCCATCACTGTCGGTTTTAATTGAACCGGCAGTGATATTATTTTTTAAAATTGCATTTTATTAATTGTTTTATTTTTATTTGGGGTTTAGGGTAGAGGTGGTGGGGAGGGAGATCGTGGAGGTGTTTGCTATCGAACCATTTAATATCAATGTGAATTGAAGGTGGTTGTGGACTAGCAACAATACAAACCCATCACATATTTATAATAATTATTACAAAACATCCAAACAAAACTTAAAGTATCGGATTAAATGTCGCATTACAATAACCTTTCGAGGCGGTCTTTTTCGTAGATCTTCTTGAAGTCCTTACTCTGCACAATGGACAAATATCCTTTTCTATACACTATCTCGTCCAGAATAAGAGTTGTTATCTCCTCTTGAAATCCTCTTATCTCAAAATCTAGCAACCTGTTGTGGCCCTGATCTTTGCGTTGTAAATTGATACAAGATGATATTGGGATGCACATACGGAAGACAAAACAATAGAATTAAAATGAGACGCGTACGTATCATGCCATCTCCTAATCCTAGTTTTGCGCATAGAATCCGCATTCGTTGTTCCCCATTGGTTGATCTAGGTTCTTGACCTTCTTCATATACTCCATGCTGAATGGGGCTCTCCATTTCTTTTGCATCATAGGCTCCACATTTCTCCAATCAGGTAATACCTTCATCCTATATGACAATATAAATGAAGTGTGAAGGCTGAGGACATTAATTACAATATCATATGTGATTGAAAAGTGTGGTGATATTGGGTTCACTTACATATTTAGCACTTTGACTAGGTCTTCGATAAGTTTTAGTGGCTTCTTTTTTGAGTCCCGCACCTCGATAGTTGAATTTTTAAGACTTATATCTATGAGGACGTAATGGTTGCTGCAATCACAAAGCTCATGTTATTGAATGATATATCAAGAAAAAAACACTTAAGTAAGGGTCGAGAACACATACTCGCAATTGTAGGTTAGCAGTCCGTTTGTTTTGCCGACTGAGAACATTCTTTCAAACTCTATCTTCAAACTTGTCGAGACATACGGATCTTTGAGACCGGCTTTGCATGTTGTCTCATTTACCAAGATGGGGTCCAAGAAGTCAAAATTGTTATTTCGTTTTTGGAGGCAAAATTTTGCTACAGACCTGCAAAATAAACATGCATGGATATATTCAAATGCAGATCACGTAGTTTATTATAACGTTGTTAGGGTATGGTACATACAGAGTCCATAACATCATAATCTGCACATCCATCGAGCGTCGTTGATAGAGTTGAAAGAGGTCTTCATAATGAATAGTATGCACAACTTCTTCAGGATGATTAAAATGTAAACATGAAGGGATGCATACTTCAAAGATTACTATCTTGTCTTCGCTGCTATTGTTGTCTATGATGTAATAATCATGCAACTGTCGCATGTTTGTTGGCAATTTTTTATACTCTTCTTCGCTGGCGACCATAGGCTTGCCTAGTTCAAACTTGTATACAACTTTGGCCTTTTCAAATTCGGTTTTTTCAAAATAGAAATTCTTGTCATCCTTCATGCTTATGTCCAGTTCCGCGGCCAACTTTTGTATCTCTAGCTGCTGAAAGGTGTGTATTTCTCTAGATGTTTCTAGATTACCCGGAATTTTGCTTTGCCTTTCAAATTCGCTCTGTTTCTCGGGTATATAAGCCAATCGTTTGTACAAGGCAAGTTTGGCGGCCTTTTTTGCAATCTGATCTTGTAGAATTTTGTCCTCAGTCGGCGCTAGCTTCTGCTTTTTACTAGTCATCTTGGGATCTTTGCCAATCGAAGTTGATGACCTCCTCTGTTGCGAAGTCGAACCTGATCTAGAGCTAGGCCATCGAGATCTCAGTCCTGAGGACTTTGAAGCTGGTGGAGGAGGAGGAGTCTTCTCCTTTGGCGGCGGAGGAGTCTTCTCCTTTGGCGGTGGAGGAGGTGTCGGTGGATCTTGACGAGGACAGAAACCTCTTCGCGGAGGGGACCGAGATGATTCACTGTCATCATCATCTTCCGAAGATAGCTGCTCGTCTAGCTTGATGAAGCATTCGCGCCAGGCGACATGAGTTCCCATGTTGTGAACTAGACGCGGCCTTTCTTCCTCCACTGGGAAATCAATATGTATCTTATTGTATTCCTACGGTAAGGGTGATCACGACGTAGGAACCTACAGTGTCCCATGTAGACCATCTTCCTGTTTTCTGGTAGATGTGTAACATCAGTCTCGTCCAAGCACTCGACACACCCAGTGTATCCTTTTGTCTTCTCTCTAGATAAGGAACCTCGCCCTGGTAGGTCGGTGATTGTAGCGATAAGTACAACCTTTACCGTGACATGTTCTTTTTGGTACTCATCCCAGACATCCTTCACACCCGTCTCCCACATCTGTAGTAGTTCATCGATCACTGGTTCTAGAAGCACATCAGTATCATTACCCGGTTGTCTTGATCCTTGGATTAGTAATGGCATCTGGACGTATGACTGTTTCATACAAAGCCAGGGTGGAAGGTTGTATATACATAGCGTCACTGGCCAAGTGCTATGATTGGTTCTCACCTGGTCAAACGGGTTCATCCCATCCGTGCTCAAAGCAAACCACAGATGCCTTACCTCTCCACCGATGTTCTTATAGAACATAGTGTTGATAGTCCTCCAGTCCGACCCATCGGCGGGGTGTCGTATCATTGAATCTTTCTTTCGCTCTTCGCCGTGCCAACACAATAACTTGGCTGACTTCTCATTTGCAAACAACCTATGCACTCGTGGAGCTATAGGAAAATACCACACGGACTTTACTGGCCCTCCTCTGGTCTTGCTTCCATCATTTGATGGCCCTTGCTTGTATTGGGGAGTTTTACACTTGGGACATGCATCCAAGTCTTTGTATTTCTCTCCACGGTACAATATGCGGTCGTTGAAACACGCGTGGATTTTCTCAACCTCGAGGCCAATTAGGCAAATCATTTGCTTCGCAAGGTAAGTCTTTTCTGCTAACTCAGCCTCCGGGAACAGTTTATGTAGTATAACTAACAAGTTATCGAAGCCTTTATCACTCAACCCATTCGTTGATTTGAACTCCAATAGCATGATGTTGGCTTCCAATTTGCTTATTGGGGAGCACGGAAACAATGGTGTTTTTGCATCCTTTCTCATCATCTCCAGTTTTTTCAACTGTGAAGCACTAAGGAATCCCCATGTACATCATGTAGAAGCTGTGAAATGTCATCATTTTTCTCAGTGTCATCAGCTAATGTATTCATAAACACATCATCATTGGTAGGCACATGTTCTGTGTACTCATGAACAAGCAATAATGCATTCAGGGATACACTAGGCATGTGCACATCATCATTAACATTTTGACCAACCTCCCCATGCAAAGTCCAAATCATGTAGTTTCTCATGAACCCCCTTGTGATCAAGTGCAACCGTATATGCTCCACGCCGCCCCATTTTCTCGTATTCTTGTAGTCTTTGCATGGACAGAATACAAGATGTGAGTCCCCAGCATTGATTCTAGCTCGCTTGATGAAATCGTCGATGCCCGTCAAGTACCGTGGGTCTGTACGTGACAGATTGTACATCCACCCTCGAGGCATGTCTGCACTGATAAAATGGACAGAGCAGAGAAAACATAGGAACATATTAATAGGAGCATTTTTGAATAATATTCTTTTCTTTATAATTTGAATTTGGTCGCGCTATAAAAAGTGAGACAATAAAATAGGTGGATGCATGGAGTATTAAATGTGAGTCTTAAATGCATGCATGAAGTATTAAATGTAAGTATTAAATGCATGCATGCATGGAGTATGAAATGTAAGTAATAAATACCGAATCTATTCCACATCCCATCAAATCTTTAATACATGCATGAAGTATTAAATGTAAGTAATAAATATAACTAATTACAATTTTTATCCATAATTTTCGAGACAGAATCTTTCGAACCTAGCTATTCAATGATTATACAATAATTATCGAATAAAAGCAAAGTGCTACAATTTTTCTAAATACTTTTGGATCTAAAAGGTACAAAAAATTGACACAAATTGCAACATCTATCTTCTTGATCATGAAAACTAGCATAGCTCTAAACTATAGAATTACACACAAAAACAATGTAAACCAACAATTTTAAAGAATTATGCTTGCTACTAACCAAGAGCAAGAAGATATGAGGATCCAAGAGTGAAGAGGAGCCAAAAATGGAGATCAAGAAATTCACCAGCCGCAACAATGGAGAGAGGGAGCTCCGAGCACTGTTCTGTACTGTTGGGCAGAGGAGAGAGAGAGGAGATCGCGTGCTTTATACTGTACACAACATCACTGCCGGTTCCAGCCACGAACCGGCAGTGAAACACCACATCACTGCCGGTTGGTGGCTTGAACCGGCAGTGATGTGGTGTTTCACTGCCGGTTCAGCCCCTGCCCCTAATAATTGAGGGCTTGTCAGAGGAAGAACCGGTAGTGAAGAGGCATCACTGCTGGCCCAAACAAAATCGGCAATGATGGGCCGACAGTGATTGCCGTTTCTGTAGCAGTGAGAGGACATTAAGGCACGACCCATTAGTGCACGGCAGGCCGGGTCTAAAATTTCGTCAACATTCTGATAAATGTAACTTCGGGGGTGGATGAAAGAAGTGTTTTCTTGTGTAACGATTTATTTTGTTTTAGGGATTGAAGTGGAAATTAGTTCAAATATACTCCAACACAGGTGCTTCGAGGAAAATAAATGCGCATCCAAACAAGGTCTTAGCGATTGTCTGAGCGAAGCAAATCATACTATTAGAGCAAAGAGCAGGTGCAGTGCAAGAGACTCATTCGAATAAACCCTTGGAAGGAACGGAACACCCGAGTGTTCGACAAAAGCTGCTCTGGGTCGCTGGCCGTCTTCAACGCCATCATGGCGGTGGGCAAACGCCGGTTTCACGACGCTTCAGACGATCGCTCCCCCACAACCCCTCCTAGTCGCAAACTCGCGCGGTTATTTTGAGGCCGCTGCATGCCTGCCGCTGCGGTCACCGTTGATCCGAGGTGGCGCGTGTCTCAAGCGTCCTAGGACTCCCATCACCATCCAGTCGTTGAGGCGCAGCGGCCGGATCGCCGCGAAGCCTAGAGCTGATAACGTGACGAGGCAAGCTCACAATCTCCTTCTTCGAAAACTGGGTTTGATGGCGCACGAAGAAGCAAACGATACCGATATCAGTGACAAGTTCAAGGCCGTCTTTAGGGGTGGAATGTCGGATCGAAAGAAGCAGGCCATGCAAGTTCTGCTCAACGGCGAATTTGACCTCACAACCTTGAACCTCGACCTCACCGGTCTGGAGGACGAGGTGGCCTGATCTGGAGCGCCCACGCCCCCGTCGCAAAGTTGTTTCCTTATGACGTCCACTCTTACCTGCCTTGTGTGGAACGTGCGTGGCTTGAACGCACGTGCCAGGCGCAATGTGGTGCGCGTTGTGGTGGCCAACTATCTACCTTCTCTTGTGTGCATTCAAGAGACCAAGCTGTCTACTTTCTGTATTTCGCTAGCTTCTGAAATCCTAGGGGCCTCCTTTGACTATGTCTACCTGCCCTCGATTGGTGCTTCCGGGGAGGGGGGGGGGGGGGGGGGGGGGGGGGGGTAGGCCTGGATATCGAGCCAGCTCGGCTCGTTATAGCTCGACTCGTTATAGCTCGGTTCGTTAGCATTCTGGCTCGACTCGGCTCGTTATGCAAACGAGCTAGAAGAGCAGCTTGGCTCGGCTCGTTAAGAAACTCGAGCTAGCTTGTTAGGCTCGCGAGCCAAATCATAAAAACACATTTCAGGGAAATTATAAAAGCAAGACTCGCTGACTGCTCTATCTGCTGCGTGCACCGCAGATGTAGGAGTGACCGGGTGGGAGTGGGAGTCAAGGGGACTTCTATATTTGCCTAGGCTTTGGGCTAATTGGGTTGACCTGAGCCGATTTCAATATGCTGCTCATTTGACCTGGCAAATTATCTGGTTCGTTCGAGCTAACGAGCAGCTCACGAGCTGGCTCGAGCTGACTCGTTATAAAACGAGCTGACTCATTATAAAACGAGTCGAGCTCGAGCCGAGTTATTAACGAGCGAGTCGAGCGAGTTAGCGAGTTTCGAGTTTTTCGTCCAGCCCTTAGGGGGATCCTCCTTGGGTGGCAACATGATCTCTGTGCTGTCTCGGAGGTGAGCTTAGATCGCTTCTCACTCTATGCCAAGGTTGTTGAACCTGGGGGGCTCAGGGCGCCGTGGTGGATCTCGGTGGTTTATGGGCCACAACAAGATGTCGATAAGATCGCGTTTCTGGAGGAGCTTTGTGCGTTCAGGGCCACGGTTCAAGGCCCTTGGTGTGTTTTGGGCGACTTTAACATGATCTATCGGGCTAGTGACAAGAACAACGATAGGCTTGACCGACGGGGTATGAGGCGTTTCCGTCGCTTCCTCAACCAGATGCTGTTGCAAGAGATTGAGCTCCAGGGGAGGCGTTTCACCTAGTCCAACGAGAGAGGCAACCCCACTTTGGAGCTGCTTGATCGGGTTTTCTCCACTTCGGATTGGCTTATGGCTTTCCCTGATCACGTCCTTAAGCCTCTTTCCTCGGATTGTTCTGATCATTGCCCGCTCCTGCTCCAATTCCAACCATCTGGTGGCCCCAAAAGACGTTTTCGCTTTGAATCCTTCTGGACAAAGATGCCGGGGTTCGCTGAAGTTGTCGCAGCAGCCTGGGCCCCTACGCCGCTCCTAACCGACCCGTTTCGGGTGCTTGACCATAAGCTGAGAAATGTCGCCAAGGAGTTGCAGCGCTGGAGCTGTTCAAAAGTTGGGAGTATAAGGCTGCAGCTCACGTTGGCGCGTGAAGTTATTGCAAGCTTCGACGTCGAGCAGGAGCGACGGAACCTGGACGCTTGGGAGGCCGCTCTGCGTCGCGCTCTCAAGGTCCGGGTGCTCGGGCTTGCCTCGCTGTCTAGGTATATTGCTCGACAGCGGTCTCGCCTGCTCTTCTTAGCGGAGGGTGATGCCAACACCCGATTTTTTTCACCTCCAAGCGTGTCACCGGCACCGGCACCGGCACAACAAAATCGACTCCCTGCTTGTGCATGGTTCGCAGCTTGTGGAGGATCAGGCAATGACTGATGCTTTCTTCAACCATAACAACGAGGTTTTGGGCACTAATTTCATGCGCACCAGAAAGATTGGGGTGCCGCAAGCTGAACTTGCAGCCTTGGACCTGCTGTTCTCTGAGGACGAAGTCTGGGCTGCCATCAATGACTTGCCAAATGATAAGGCCCCTGGACCCGATGGGTTCACGGGCATCTTCTACAAGATGGCTTGGCAATCTATCAAGGCAGATGTTATGAACGCCTTCAATGCCTTCTAGTCTATGGATCCCAGGAGCTTCCATCACCTGAACGACACCTACATGGTCCTGCTTAAGAAAAAGAACAACCCAGCAGGGGTCCGTGACTATCGGCCAATCAGTCTCATCCATGGCTTTGGAAAGCTTGTCACCAAGTGCATGGCAAGGCGGCTCGCCACGGTGCTCGACCCGCTGGTTCTGCGGAATCAGAGCGCCTTCATCAAGGGGCGCCGAATCCATGACAACTTCCACTCTGTTCAGCTAGCATGCAAGGTTGTTCATGCTCGACGTGTTCCTTGCATCCTGCTTAAAATCGACATTGAAAAGGCCTTCGATACAGTTGACTGGAGTTTTCTGCTTCAGACTCGGGAGCACTTGGGCTTCGGCCTCCGTTGGAGGAATTGGATCTCCCTGATACTCTCTTCTGCGAGCACAAATTTTTTGCTGAATGGGCAGCCGGGACGGAGGATCTGTCACGCGCGTGGTCTCCGGCAGGGCGACCCGCTGTCACCTCTGCTGTTTGTTCTTGTGATGGAAGTGCTCAACAATTTCATCCTTTGGGTGGAACGTCGCGGATATCTCATCCCTGTTCCTGGACTGGTCGGACCACGGGTAAGCCTGTACGCGGATGATGTGATTTTGTTCCTCAAGCCGGAATCACAGGACCTGCATGTGATCAAGGCTGTTTTGGACATCTTTGGCTTGGCTTCGGGGCTGTTTGCCAATTTGGACAAAAGCTCAGCGACTCCGTTCCACTGCACTGAGGAAGACTTGATGTTAGTCCAGGGCATTCTCTCCTGCCAGGCTGAGCAGCTGCCCATCCGGTACCTCGGTGTGCCACTGTCAGCGTACAAGCTGAGAAGAGCAGACGAGCAGCCTCTGATTGATAAAGTCGCGACAAGAATCCCAGGTTGGAAGGGGCAGCTTCTCAACCCTGCCGGGTGCACGGCCCTAGTGAAGAGCGTTATGTCGGCAATCCCAATTCACATGTCGATTGCCCTCTGTCTCTCGCCTTGGGCCGTCCAGGCGATCGATAAGCTGAGACGGGGCTTCATCTGGGCTGGTGCTGAATCAGTCTCTGGTGGGCGCTGCAAGGTTGCCTGGAGCATCGTCTGCCGCCCGCGCGAGCTGGGCGGGCTCGGAGTTTCAGATCTGCGGCGTGCTGGCATAGCACTGCGGGTGCGATGGATGTGGACTGAGCGTTGGGCAGGCCTGCGTGCGACTTCTAAGGAGCGCGAGGTTCTTGCTGTCTTCCAAGCCGCGACAGCCCTCAGGCTAGGTAATGGTCGTTCTATTCTGTTCTGGACCGATTGATGGCTAGACGGGGTGTGCATACAAGAACTTGCACCATCTGTGTTCGAGGCGGTCAGCCCCAGAAACAGGAGCACGACGGTTGTCGTAGCCCTGCTGAACAATACATGGGTCCGACAGATTGGCGGTGCCAGGACTATGCAGATGATCGTTGAAGTGGCTGCTATTTGCGATCGTCTCGACCCCGTTCAGCTTTCCGATGAACCTGACATTTTTGCCTAGAGGCTGGCGCCAGACAATTGTTACTCGGCAGCATCAGCCTATGGAGTTATGTTCTTCGGCTCCTCCTCGCCTCTTGGGGCAAAGCAGCTGTGGAAAACGGCCGCGCCGCCGCGGGTCCGCGTCTTCTTTTGGTTAGTCTTGCATGGCAAGTGCTGGACTACGGATCGTAGGTTCCGCCATGGGCTGCAGGATTCAAGTACCTGCGCCATGTGTGATCAGGACACCGAGACGATAGATCATATCATTCTGGGCTGCTGTTTTAGCCGTGAGGTTTGGCATCTCTGGATCATCAAGCTTCACCTCCAAGACTGGATCGTTGTGCGAGAAGAAGAGGTCATGTGCTGGTGGTTGACAGCTAGGAAGCGAGTCCACAGACAACTCAGACATGGCTTCGACTCCCTCTTCTTCCTTGTTGGTTGGATGATGTGGAAGGAGCGTAATGCTAGAACCTTTGACATGGCTGCTCTGTTGCCGGCGCAACTCATGTTGAAGATGCAGGAGGAAGCTTCGGCTTGGTGCTTGGCAGGGTTCAGGCAGCTTGCAAGTCTGCTGGCTTTGGCTTAGTGTCAGCATCCACTGCAGTCGCACCATTCTTTGCCATGTAATATCGCCTCTGTGTTCTCAGGGTTCGGGAGCTTTTTCTGTTCTCTAGGCTGGTAACTTCGGGTTACCACGTGTTGCCTAGTCGTTTGTCTCAAACTCTTTCGTGCTTAATGAAATATATGCTTAGGCATGTTCTCAAATGTTTTTTTTGTAATACAGACTTCCTGGAATCTAGTAGTTTAGGATCCTCTGGTGCGTGTTCCTAAGGTGGCTCGCCTAGGACATGCGCCTCCGTGACCGGCTATGTACTCTTGTTATGCTTCCCTCTTAATGAAAAATGGGTATACATCCGGTCACGAAAAAAAAACAATCAAAATTTAAAAAAATTCAGACACGGAAGCATTTTTTGAAAATTGTTTCTAGCGAAAGTTGGTTTGCAAATCATATCAAAATACTATCTTGGTTATTCTTTTTATGAACTGATAATTTAAGTATTTGTATCCTGGTTGTGCAATGTGCTATACTAACTCAATAAAAGTTTACTTAATTGAGAGAATTTTTTTAGATAAAGGATAATCAATGTCCGGCCACTTAATTGAGAGATAACAAGAAGAGATAATTCATTTATTTGCAAACGAGATGATGGTCCACGGCCCAGCTCCAAATATGTTGACCTTCCAACCAACTCAATTGCCAGGCACCTTCCTATAACAAGAGGCATTTTGCCTTCTCTTCTCTGTCCTTTTGTAAACCTTCTTTGTTCTGTAATCAGCTTGGTTACTTTTTAATAAATTTTCAGTAGAGGCCCTGCGCCTCTCCTGTTACTTAAAAAAAACAAAAAAAAACAAGAGGCATTTTTATATGGCACAGGTAGAGTCAACAATTTAAAAAGAGAGTTCAGAGCAACCAATTGTCAATTGTTTGAATGAAAACCAGTAAGCTGAATAACAAAAGCATGCGTTCATCCATCTTCCTAGTTCGCACCATAAGTTGGACTATTTTTAGAGCACCAAGGGCAAGGCACTACCGGCTTACCGCCCCATATATAATCTTGCAGCAAAAGACAATCTGGAAAAACAGCAATGGCCCGTTCGTGCCTCTTTTCACCTTGTATTGTTTGGCTTCTTTGTCTCCTCACCTTCGTTGGCAGCCTACAAGTGGCCACATCCAATGAGATCGAAAATGACCAACAAGCATTGCTCTGCTTCAAGTCCCAGCTATCTGGTCCAGCTGACATTTTCGCCTCATGGAGCAATACATCCTTGGAGTTCTGCAGTTGGCACGGGGTCAGTTGCAGCGAACATTCACCTCGTCGTGTTATTGCGCTGGATCTCACATCACAAGGCATCACAGGTATCATCTCACATTGCATCGCCAATCTCACTTCTCTTACAAGGCTGCAGCTGTCAAATAATAGCTTCCATGGGGTCATACCATCAGAGCTTGGACGACTCAGCCAACTCCGCACTCTCAACTTAAGCATCAACTCTCTAGAAGGTAACATCCCTTCTGAACTCTCTTCATGTTCCCAACTTCAAATCCTTGGATTGTGGAACAATTCTCTTCATGGTGAGATACCACCTGCCCTAAGCCAATGCATCCATCTTGAGGAGATTAACCTTAGCAACAACAATCTAGAAGGAAGCATCCCTTCTCCTTTTGGAACTCTTCCAGAGTTGCGAATACTAAATCTCGCTAGCAACAAGCTTAGTGGTGCCATACCGCCTTCTTTGGGCAGCAGCCTTTCTCTCACATACGTTGACCTTGGGACAAATGCTCTTACTGGAGGGATTCCGGAGTCCTTAACCAGCAGCTCATCTCTCCATGTGCTTAGGCTCATGAGAAACAGTCTTGGTGGACAACTACCAGAGGTTCTCTTCAACAGTTCATCGCTTATTGCCATTTGCCTCCAAGAAAACAAATTTCTTGGTCCTATACCACCTGTTACTGCCATCTCTCTACCAGTAAAACATCTTCATTTGGGAGGGAACTCTCTCTCGGGAAAGATACCAGCCTCGTTAGGAAATCTTTCTTCCCTGCTTGACCTTCGTCTTACACGGAACTTGTTAGTTGGGAGCATCCCAGAGAGCATAGGCTATTTGCCAACACTAAGTTTACTGAACCTGAATTTAAACAACTTGTCTGGGCCAGTACCACCCTCTCTGTTCAACATGTCCTCCCTAACAGCTCTTGCTATGGGAAACAATTCGCTCAGCGGAAGATTGCCGTCCCGCATAGGCTACACGCTACCAAAAATTCAGAGACTGATCCTCTCATCGAACAAGTTTGATGGTACAATTCCAGCTTCTCTTCTCAATGCTTACCAAATGGAGTGGCTTTACCTTGGACAAAACAGCCTAACTGGGCCTGTGCCATTCTTCGGATCACTGCCACATTTGGAAGAACTTCAAATGTCATATAACATGCTAGATGCAGGGGATTGGGGCTTTATCTCTTCACTGTCAAATTGTTCTAGACTGACCAAACTCTATCTGGCTGGGAACAACTTCCAAGGGGAATTGCCAAGTTCTATCGGCAACCTTTCAAGTAGCCTCGAAGTATTGTGGCTTAGGGACAATAAATTAGTGGGCCCATACCACCAGAGATGGGCAATCTCAAGAACCTCAACACACTGTACATGGATTACAATCGTTTCACTGGTAGTATACCAGCAACAATTGGGAATCTGAAAAACTTGGTCGTTCTAGCCGCTGCACAAAACAGACTCTCAGGCACCATCCCTGATGCAATTGGCAACCTTGTTCAGCTGACTGATCTGAAATTGGATGCCAACAACTTGAGTGGCAGGATACCTGCAAGTATAGGACGCTGTACTCAGCTCCAAATACTCAATCTTGCTCATAACGCACTAGATGGTGGTATACCAAGATCAATCCTCAAAATTTCTTCTATTTCTCTAGAATTTGACTTGTCGCACAACTACTTGGCTGGGGGGATACCAGAGGAAATTGGCAATCTCATTAATTTGAATAAACTTAGCATCTCAAACAATATGTTTTCTGGCAACATCCCATCCACTTTCGGCCAGTGTGTGCTTCTGTAGTATCTTAAGATGCAAAACAATCTCTTTACAGGAAGCATTCCACAATCTTTTGCACAACTGGTCGGAATCAAAGAGTTGGATGTTTCTAAGAACAATTTGTCTGGGGAAATCCCAGAGTTCCTCACGTCCCTGAATTATCTACATTATCTCAATTTATGCACTGGTGTTCCAACGAGAGGTGTCCCTCTTTGTTCAGCGAGTGGTCACAGGAAAAGCAGGCACTACAACTTGGTTCTAACTGCAAAGATAGTGACACCAATTGGTATAGTCACATTTCTTTGTCTTGTGGCATTTTTCTGGAGGAAGACAATTCAGGCAAAACTGCATCTGCAACAATTTAGTAAGAACATGAAGAACATTACATACGAAGAAATCTTGAAGGCAACAGATATGTTCTCTCCTACCAACTTAATTGGCTCAGGTTCATTTGGAAAGGTTTATAAGGGTAACATGAAGTTTCACAAAGATTAAGTGGCCATCAAGATTTTTAACCTCAATACATATGGAGCACATAGGAGCTTCCTTGCAGAATGTGAAAACCTCAGAAATGCCCGACATCGAAATATTATAAAAGTAATTACTGTGTGCTCTTCAGTGGATCCTACAGGGACCGACTTCAAGGCCATAGTTTTCCCATATATGCTGAATGGGAACCTAGATATGTGGCTGAACCAGAAAACCCATCAAAATAATCAAAGAAAGATTCTGAGTTTAAGTCAAAGAATCAGTATAACATTGGATGTAGCATATGCTATGGACTATCTTCATAACCAATGCGCATCGCCATTAATACACTGCGATCTGAAGCCAAGCAATATTCTTTTGGACCTTGACATGGTGGCATATGTCAGCGACTTTGGCCTAGCAAGGTTTCAATGTAATGGATCAAGTGCACATGAAAACAGTTCGGCAAGTTTTGTTGGCCTGAAAGGATCCATCGGATATATCCCACCAGGTGATTTGTAAGTTCGAGTTTTTTATTGTTCTTTACAGAATAGTACAAAAATGCAGATTTTAATGACAACTTTAAATTTATATGCAGAGTATGGCATGAGTGAGGGCATATCAACCAAGGGTGATGTTTATAGTTTCGGAGTGCTCTTGTTGGAAATGATGACAGGTTGTCGTCCCACTGATGAAAAGTTCAGTAATGATAGAACCCTCCATGAGTTTGTTGATAAAGCATTTCAAAATAATATAGACGAGGTTGTTGATCCAGTTATGACACAAGACAATATCAACGAGACCGAAGTGCTACATAACTGCATAATTCCCTTGATTAAAATAGGACTATCCTGCTCCATGACATCCCCCAAAGACCGACCAGGGATGGACAAAGTTTCTACCGAGATCTTTACAATCAAGAATAGGTTCTCGATCATACATGAACATGATGAATCGAGATAAATTGGAGACATAGTACTTAGATTTAGTGATTTAGCAATAAATCGCAAATGGGTAGCGATGATTTTGTACATCTAAGATAAGAATGGCATTCTATATAGCTTATAAAAGTTTGTATTTTGTCGAGAGAAAATTCCTTATTTGACATGCACAATGAAAGCAACCATCCTTTGTCCATCCTTTGTTGGAATGTGCGAGGGCTAAACTCAGCGGCTCGACGCGACAATGTCCGAACTCTGGTTCGTGATGTGAGGCCACAGATTGTGTGCCTTGTTGAAACTAAGTTATTTTCTGTAACCCAAATGCGTGTATCCTCTATGCTTGGAATGGGTACCCTTCGTTGACTACGGGTTCCTGTCTGCTAATGAAATAAGGGGAGGTATTTTCGTGGCAGCCCTAACCCCAGGGATTAATGGAGGAACTACAAGCCATCAGGGATGACTGCGGCTGGTAAAAAAGTTGACTGATTGCGGCTGATTGAATAATGTTCTGTGAGAGAGAATAGCTGAAACAAGCTGAAAAGAGAAAATGCTGAAAGCAGTTCAAGCAAACAGAGCTAATTTCATATATAGGAGATTTCAACCTCATCCAGGACGAGGCTGACAAGAGCAACACAAGGATCAGTAGTGGCAACTTGAGTAGATTCCAGGAAGTGGTGGCGGAGCTGCAGCTCCTAGACACCCCGTTGCGTGGAAGGCGATACACGTGGAGCAATGAGCACCAGTCCCCTACCTTGGTTTGCTTGGATCGCGCACTGGTGTCCATGGACTTGGAGGACAAATTCTATGACTATCACTGATAGGCGCTTTCTTCGGACACATTGGACTATTTTCCTCTTTCGTTGCAGACAAAATGTCCATAAGCAACAAGCCACGGTTTCATTTTGAGCTATCCTGGCTACTAAAAGGCGATCGCGGAGGGATGTCAATTCGAGGACAACATTACCGATCCGCTCGGGCGCCTAGATGCCAAGTTCAGAAACCTTGGTCGCTATGTCATGTGTGGGAGACACTACAGCCGCCGGCCTCGAGCACGAGGCACATCAAGTAGCAGCATGCATGGCCAGCAGGCTCTTGAAGAGGCCGGGGCGGCTGGGGTTTAAATCCTTCACGTGGCTCAAGAAGAAGAGGGAAGGATTCGTCTTTTATTAGCCGCCCAATTTAAATCTAGGCATTAGAACCAAGGAGTTATATCCTCCTATATATGTAACCATTGACTCTGTTATCAGTAAGCAAGAAGTTATTATCTTTAACCTCTCATCTCCTGCTATCTTCAATCTCATCCCCCTGTTGCTGGGCTCCAGACACATTCTGGGGCCACCATCTCGTATCCCCAGCTACAACCTGCGCAGTCAAGGCCCCCCTGAGCTAGCTGTGCAGTCGAGACATCCTGCTCACTCTAATGGAAATTGATTCCCATTCTTGAGATTTGTTGAAACCAGAGCAGAATTTAGATGTCTTGGCCTGTCATCCTTGGAGCTTATCGTCACTCACAACGGTCAAGAGTCAGGTTCCTAGCTGATGGTGAATTGGTGATGCCAATACAAAGTACTTACATTTACTTGCACGTGGCCCTAAGAGCGACAAGACTACATTCTGCGCGGCTGAGTGTTGGCGACCAGCTGCAGAGATCGCAGCAGGAAATCGACAGGGTGCTGGTGGATCACTTCACCTAGGCATAGTTTTAAATCTTATGCTAAAGCTACTGTTGTAGCCTGCTATAGCTTTTTGAGGTGTGTTCATATACAATTTAGTCGCTATAGTCCGATATAGCTCTGCTATTAGCTGTTTTAGAGATATACCACTAAACACCTTAGCCCGCTATTTAAAACATTGCTCCTAGGTCTTTGGTCAGACTGGGCAAGGCGGATACTCCCTGGACTAGGCAAGCCTGAAGATCAACCTGGCGGGCCTATCCATGCTCGACCGCCCATTTATAGTGGAAGAAGTATGGGCAGCCATCAGTGACGTACCGCTGGATCGAGCGCCTGGGCCGGATGGCTTCACCGACATGTTCTACAAGATCACATGGGATGTGATTAGAGACGATAGTATGGCCGAGCTAATTGTATCTTCAATGGGGATGGAAGGGTAGTCCATCTCCTCAACAACGCCTTCGTCGTCCTCATCCCAAAAAGGCAGACATGACGACGCCCTCGGATTATCGACCTATCTCCATGATTCACAGCTTTGGCAAGTTGGTTTCCATGTTGTTGGCCATGTGGCTTGCACTGCAACTTATATCAGCGAACCAAAACATGTTCATTCCTACGCTAACGATCCATGACAACTTCATGTATGTGTAGCAGGTGACCATCTACCTCAGGAACAAGAAATCCCCAAGCTACTGCTCAAGCTTGACATCTCCAAGGCCCTAGATGTGTCGTAAATGTTCTTCCTCCTTTCTCCTTAGTAATAAGATATATTTCTCTCCTACATGTTTGTGGGCCTAGGCTCGAGGGGCATTGGCATATTGGCTATAGTGAATTGGTTATTGTAGCTAAAGATCGCCCTTGCTGTTGACTTCGCCCATTAGATGTCCTATGTTGCCTCGCTCACCATCAGTCAAACCACAAAAACTACTGATCCAGCTGCCTCGTGGGACGGAATCTCCTAAGTTGTCAGGCCCACCCATACGTATCATTGTCTTAAATAATTCTAGCAGTCGTATGAGTACACTCAGCAGCTCAACAGACTTGTCAGGTGATCTCAACATCTAGGTTCACCTTTTTCCGAGCAGGATCACTTTACAGACATTGTAGCACCACACATTAATTACAAAAGTTACCAGAGTAAAAACATGGATGACTTACAAAACATTGATTTACAAAATGACGTTCAAACTTTTAAAGCATACGTTATTACAATACCAAAGTTCAGGAGTATAATATTACAAAACATGAAACCCTGCCCTAGGTTTCACACAACTCACTCATCTTCTTCCACCACGGTCATGCAGCAGGAGTCCATGCAAACATTTTCCTCACATGCAGCAAGGGTTAGAACCCTGAGTACAAAGGTACTCAATGTTGACGGTAAGAATGACATATTTTTACATACTCAAAATACCATCAACAACCTTGGATTCAAGAGTAGAATAACATAGCTAGAGCATACTTTATCAAATAATTGGTTCCACGTGTCCCTTGAATACTTTTTATGCAGGCAATGACAAATGGGGACATTTGGGAGCATGTGGGCCAACTTAGGGGGTCGGCCGACCCCACTAAGGGCCCACTAAGGTCTCCCATGCACCCATGATCCGAGTAACACCTTCTAGAGTGAAGATCCACCCTTGGATCCACTATGTGCTACCTCTCAACGGTTCTAGATCAAAGCATGCGGATCCATGCGCCCACAAAGTATCTCGGAAAAATACCAAACTTTGCAAAGGTGTCCATGACATGTGGGCCATGCTCCACACGAAAGGAGGTGGCCAGAAGCCTCAACTCCCGGTCGGCCGATCTCTAGTGCGGGCCCAGAGGCCACCCACAGGCCCCCTGACCAGTGGGGTCAGCTTCTAGAAGAAGGAGGAGGTCCCACCTATCAGGGGGAGATCGACCGATCCCGTATAGGTGCTCCTGAGCATCCCCGAGCTCTCCACTGCCTTCCTGCATGCCGCCATGCATCAACTTGATCTCCACCATTGATTTAAGGCGGTTACAATGACGGTTTGATCCTACAGTGGCTGATGGAGGTGGCACGGATCGCTGACGTGGCATCGGAGTAGCCCCTACTCCACCTCTAGCTATAAATACCCCCTAGGCCTTCACTCACAATTCATGACTCATTGGAGAAATACTACTCCTTAATAGCTTAGCGAAGCTCTGCTGTAGTGCTATGCTCGCTGTAAGAGAGTGAGGGAAGTCTTCTGGAGAAAGCCCCGGATCTGTCGGGAATCTTCTCCGGAGTGATACATCCGAGTTCTTTATAGCATTTAATATTCTAAATCTAGTTTAGCTGTTATACATCTTTTCACGCTTGTTCAGTGTTTTACTTTAAGTAGAGTGCTTTAATCTTATGCTAGGGTTAAAGTAGTAAGAATAGTGTAGACGTGGTGTCTAGACTAGATCTTGCCCTTGTAAACCGCTTATGGCACGTATGGTTTGTGATAGCTAGCAGGTGGTGACAGCCCTGTCTGGCCTTTGTATTCCACCACATGTGTAACATAAGTTCTTAAAAGGTAGGCCCTCAATACAACATGATGGCGCGGTCCGGTAGGAGTTTTACCTCTTACTGATCTATCCCATCGCCTCCTGCAAGAGAAGGGATGATAAAGCTAGTATAACCAGCTTTTCCTAGTTAGATATCTTTGCTATAGTGAACCTCTCAACCCAACATCATAGTCTCCCTTGTCTCATCATAGGACATAATCTTGATCACTAGTTAATACACTTCTCGTTCCCTGAGGAAAATATGATACCTGGAATACTCCCGGTGAAGGCTACACTTGACAACCGTACGCTTGCGGTCTTTTACCCGTTTGCCACTTCTAGTGTCAACAAGCTTTCTGGCGCCGTTGCCGGGGAACAATAGCTATTTTAACTAGAACCTAGTGGTCCTATTTATGCTTGTTTTATCTTTCTTTTCCATTTTATCCTTTTCACACTATGAACCAATCTCCATCTCTCATCTTGCGTCTCCAAAGGGCCATAGTTTGGAGCCACCATTATCATCACAATTCATCCTTCCTCCTAGCTATGAGCTTTGCCCTAGCTTCATAGCCATGGTTCGGGAACCATCTTTTTCTGGGGATGAAGATGAAAATCCTTACACTCACCTACGTGACTTTGAGCAACTGTGTTCATGTGTCCACATCCAAGTGATGAGGCGAAGTACCCTTAAGTGGAAGCTATTTCTATTTTCTTTGACGGGAATAGCCAAATGATGGTACTTTTCACAACATAGATAGTGTAAACGGAGAATGGGAAAAGTTACAATCCAAATTCTACCTATCTTTCTTCCCAATTTTCCTTGTTATTCGTCTTCAAATAGAGGTTCTAACCTTTAAACAAAAGGAGAAAGAACCTCTAGGTGCGGCATAGGCCCGTCTTTTAAATCTATCACCATCCGGCCCTAATCTTGCTATAACCGAGCCAACATTGTTACAACACTTTTATGGCGGTCTTAGCAAAGATTTCGCACAACTTCTTGATATAACTTCTAGGGGAGCCTTCCCGTGTTTACCGTTAGTGAAGGGAAGAGTCTTCTCACAAAGATTCTTGAAAACACCCCCTACACTAACGTTTATGATGAAGCACCTAAATAAGAAGAGAAATTAGTGCCTAGAAAAGAAACCTCGATAGCTGAATCACCACCACTCTTATCCAAAGATTCTGCCATCAATCCTGAACCACAAATACCACAAATCTCGAAGGAAGGAGAAATCCAACACCTAAACCATTCCTTAGAGTTCAAGACCAATCTCTCATCTGATCTTGCTGGTTTTGGGAATGCCCAAAATTATCCTTTCCATAAGAGATCTTGTCTTTCTAAACCTCTCATGAAGGGATCTTTCCAAAAGCCTCCCAAATCAACATCATCTTGCGCCTTGACTTCCCACGTGGCACATCAGGAAAAGTCTGGGATACCTGATAAGGAAATGTCGAGTGAGCTTATAGAACGAGAGCTAAAGTGTTTAGAAGCCAAATCTATCCTCTCCTTCTCTATGCCCACATCTAACTTATCCTACGAACCCATGTTTAAACTCATCCTTGATCCTGATGAACCCCCATGTGTTCCTTCGTTCAAGTATTATGATGACCCACTTAATGACTCTAGGAATTCATTAAGACACCCGAGGCAGGGAAGCCATGAGGGCCATAAATCTGACCAAGAGGAGCAAAGTCAACGGTTAGAGCCTCTATCTACCGTTGTAAGCCAAGAATGGTTGGATGAGGCCGAATCTTCAAAATAAGTTACTAAAATACCCACACATGTGAGGATATCATGTCAAGTGTTGGACATTGATGGTGAAATTTGCTATGATCCTAGCCTTGGGATCAACATCATTCCTCATTTCCATGTTCCAACATCATCGAAGGATCGTCTATCCCAATCACAAAAACACCTTAGACTCCCCAATGGTCAAATCCTTGATTGTTTAGGAGTCATCCATGATGTTCTTGTGGTCGTTGATGATCTCAAGATCTTCATAGATTTCCATATCTTTGACCTTCTTGGACTTTCCTTTCATCTCACTTTTATTAGAAGGCCAATCATGAGAATCTTGGAGAACACTTTTGGAAATGAGAAGTTTGGTCATAGAATAAGTAAAGATTATCTACCCATTTGGTCTTCCCGACCTCTCATCAAAAGTATGGAATCCAAACTTGTTCTTGATCCAAGGGGTGAGCTTAGGTCCATCTCGCTAACAACCATGACCCATTCAAGCCTTGAGGATGACTTGAAAGGTCATGAGAATGAAAGTGCTCACCCATTCCTACAAACAGAAGATTCTACCAATGAGCATGGAAGTTATGCCCCAATCTTCCCATCAAATCCATGCTCAAGTGATAAATCTCCCAAATCCATCCTTCCCTCTACCATCACTACACTCATGATCTACAACCCCTTCATGTTTCTTGTTTCTAAAGTGTTTGCAAGGTTGGTTGTAGATGTGTTTGTCTACCATAAATTTTGCAAATCTCGTAGTGGTTTTGGTCTTGAGGATAGGACCACAAATGTTGGAGTTGAAGGGGAAACCACTTCACCAACATGAGTTGCAACTTGAAGGTTTCCCAAAGACAAGCTTGTGTCTTAAAAATAAGCACTTTCGGGAGATAACCCGAGCCTTATTCTTTTGTATTAAAGTTTGCTTGTTAAAAAAATATATAAAACAAAAATAAAAATATTTATAGTTTTCCAAAATTATAAAATAAATAAAATGACTTCGTAAAATGAGATTAAGGAAATATTTGTGAAAGTGTTCCTTTGAGTATTTTTTGTCACTAACCATTACAAGTTCGAACAAAAAGAATGATTGAGCAAAACACAAGGTATTTCCAACCAAACATTTTTTAATAATGAAGCACATTAAAAAGAAAATTCCACATCCTAGACTTGGATTTTCTCATTACCAAATGTTGCAAAATCCAAGTGTGGGGGTGGATTTCTCTAAAAAATTCATGTCATGCTTTGTTGTTTAATTTTGTTTGGTTGTCTCTACCTTGCTTTCTCTCTATACCTTGCTCATCTTGCTAAGTCACATAAATAATTAAAAAAATTCAAATGCTCATCTGGTTCACCATCCATGCTCTTGCCTCTTTTTATATGACTCTCTTTGTTCTTTAAATGCTTCCTGGTTCTGTTATGAGTATGCTTTGGTTTAGGAGTAGAAATTGTGCTTCCAAAGGCTCTTTAAATAAAGCATGGTGCTTAGGTTAAATAGCCTTCCTTAATCAAATTAGACATGGTGTCAAGTTTTGATTAATGAACCAAAAACTACTTGTATGGAATTCGGTTGAACTTTTGGACTAACCCGTGTATGATGACTTCCAAATTTTGGCAGGTAAGTCATAAGATCATTGAGACAAATCAAGGCTTCATGTAGTGTTGAAATAATCTTATGCATTTTTGCCTCAACCTTGCTTAATCTTTAAAGAATGGGTGAGCAATGAGGGATCATATATTTCTATGCTAAAATGCTAAAACCAACTTTTCTATAGCATAGAAGATGTCCTCTATTTCTATGACAATAATTCCCTTGCTTAAAATTATTCATGAATTCCTTCGGGTATGTGTTGTCCACTAATCCTTCGTAGGAGAGAAGCAATGAATGGAGGAAAGGGTCTGAGTACAATGCGATGATTCATATGAGAAAGACCATTCTTCATCATCAATGTTATGACATATGGAATCATCACGCTTCAAGAGTATGGCTGCAACACCTTTAAAGGTAAATGGTCAATGTCTCAAAGTTTTTCATGAACATGAATCACCTGAGCATGAAATTGACATGATAGATTTCGTCCTTAATTCAAATGAGAACTAAAATCTACATGTTTTACTTTTTGTTCATTTTTCATGTTTGACCCTAGATTTAGCCTAGACTTAGCCTTGTCACCTCCCACGAAAAATCTTGGCCCTTTTGGCCCCAAAAGGGCATCGACCGATCCCTTCTTAAGTCCTAACAGCTCGAGGTTGCACGACCTGCCTAACCTAACCCATGGGAGTTTAAAACCTGACTCGGTCGAACCAAACCAAGCCAAAGGAGATCGGCCAATCATGGTCCGAGCCCCTTCAGCCTTGCCCATTGCTCCTAAACATTAGACCAACGTTCCTCTCCTGTTTCCGGCACGATCCAAGTGAAAACAAAGGCAAAGGACGTTGAACTCTCTCTTCTTCAGCTCTCCCTCTCCTTAGTCATCCTCTAGAGCCATCAACACAACCTACATCATGGCTATGATAGAAGAGAGCATGACAAGATCCTTGTCATCCCTTACGCTAAGGCTATAGGACTTTCTCTCTCCATCTTCTCCTTGACACACCTTAGCCCTTCATAACAACAAGGCACTTAGGCTTGTTAGTCTATCACTAATGAAGCAATGAACATTTGCCTAAGCTATCGATGACAAATGAAACTCTTGGTTCTGTTGGTGTGTTACCACTAGAAGAACCCCTGCATTTGATCAGATCGACCATGGAATCATGATGTACACGGTCATGACACGTCCCACGAAAAAATTGGGCTTCAACGACCGCTTTTCAGTATCGGCCGATACACTATAGAAGCCAATAAGCAAAAATAACAGAGCAGAGGAACATTCAGAAGGTAAGGGAGAAAAATGATGACAAGCAAAAGCTCAGAAAAAATAATATATAGCCATGTCTTAAATAATCATAAAGTTAGAGAGATCATGCATAGTTAAGGAGTACAATAAAGTCCACTACCATATTCCATACACATACACATCTTGATCTAGGATTATGGCATTTTTCTCCTTGGATCCTTGTTTTGACTTTACAATATAAGTGATACAAGTAAGCTACATTGTTTATCCCTACCTAAGCTACACATAAGCCATTTAGAAGTAGGAGGATACAAAAGAAGGCAACATCATGCTATGCCTTGGTAAGGAATCAATTACCTTTTGAGTGATCTAGAGTGCTATATGAGGAGTAAGTTGACTTATGTGCTTTCTTTTGAAAAACATATCAAAAACTCCAAGTACCATGGGAAGATGACTTTGCTTTGAGAACTATTCCATTTATCAACCTCTCAAGGATATATGTTAGACAATACCACATATCCCACTTGTATGACAAAGTGTCTAGAGTAAATCTTTATGCTTTCTTTATACTTTGAATAGCATAGTTATGTTTACTTTTATCCTTTACTCGAGGACGAGCAAAGAGGTAAGTATGGGGGATCTTGTTGACGGTAAGAATGACATATTTTTACATACTCAAAATACCATCAACAACCTTGGATTCAAGAGTAGAATAACATAGCTAGAGCATACTTTATCAAATAATTGGTTCCACATGTCCCTTGAATGTTTTTATGCAGACAATGACAAATGGGGACATTTGGGAGCTTGTGGGCCCACTTAGAGGGTCGTCTGACCCCACTAAGGGCCCACTAAGGTCTCCCATGCACCCATGATCCGAGTAACACCTTCTAGAGTGAAGATCCACCCTTGGATCCACTATGTGCTACCTCTCAACGGTTCTAGATCAAAGCATGATGATCCATGGGCCCACAAAGTATCTCAGAAAAATACCAAACTTTGCCAAGGTGTCCATGACATGTGGGCCATGCTCCACACGAAAGGAGGAGGCCAGAAGCCTCAACTCCCAGTTGACCGATCTC
This sequence comes from Microstegium vimineum, assembly GCA_022036555.1. NCBI lineage: Eukaryota > Viridiplantae > Streptophyta > Magnoliopsida > Poales > Poaceae > Microstegium > Microstegium vimineum. The sequence goes on along the minus strand of CM039125.1, from coordinate 13,312,279 downwards.
CAGTGTGGGCCTAGAGGCCACCCACAGGCCCCTTGATCAGTGGGGTCAGCTTCTAGAAGAAGGAGGAGGTCCCACCTATCAGGTGGAGATCGATCGATCCCCTATAGGTGCTCCTGAGCATCCCCAAGCTCTCCACTGCCTTGCTGCATGCCTCCATGCATCAACTTGATCTCCACCATTGATTTAAGGCGGTTAGAATGATGGTTTGATCCTATGGTGGCTGATGGAGGTGGCGCGGATCACTGACGTGGCACCGGAGTAGCCCCTACCGCACCTCCAGCTATAAATACCCTCTAGGTCTTCACTCACAATTCATGACTCATTGGAGAAAAACTACTCCTTAGTAGCTTAGCGAAGCTCTGCTGTAGTGCTATGCTCGCTGGAAGAGAGTGAGGGAAGTCTTCTGGAGAAAGCCCCGGATCTGTCGGGAATCTTCTCTGGAGCTCTACCTCAGCGGATCCGATCCTCTTGTAAGTTCAACACTTGTAAGTGATACATCCGATTTCTTTATAACATTTAATATTCTAAATTTGGTTTAGCTATTATACATCTTTTGACGCTTGTTCATTGTTTTACTTTAAGTAGAGTGTTTTAATCTTATGATAAGGTTAAAGTAGTAAGAATAGTGTGGACGTGGTGTCTACAGTAGATCTTGCCCTTGTAAACCGCTTATGGCACGAATTGTTTGTGATAGCTAGCAGGTGGTGACAGCCCTGTCTAGCCTTTGTATTCCACCACGTGTGTCACATAAGTTCTTAAAAGGTAGGGCCTCAATACAACATGATGGCGCGGTCCGGTAGGAGTTTTACCTCTTACTGATCTATCCCATCGCCTCTTGCAAGAGAAGGGCTAATAAAGCTAGTATAACTAGCTTTGCCTAGTTAGATATCTTTGCTATAGTGAACCTCTCAACCCAACATCATAGTATCCCTTGTCTCATCATAGGACATAATCTTGATCACTAGTTAATACACTTCTCATTCTGTGAGGAAAATAGGATACCTGGAATACTCCTAGTGAAGGCTACACTTGACAACCGTACACTTGCGGTCTTTTACCCATTTGCCACTTCTGGTGTCAACACTCAACAAGACTTATCTGACAATAAGTCTTAGAGAAATGATGGGTGTTTGGGATGCAAGGTATGTTAACCAAATCCAAAGCATTTTGTGGAAATGAGCTTTTTGATAAAACAATTTCTAGTTTATCTTTCATTAATACTAGTTACTCAAGTACCGATAGCATTGTTAATTGATAACGTGGTAACATCACCATTGGTATCTAACCATTTCCAAGTTGCCTTAGAATATCCGCTACGTTGAGGAAAAGTGAGTCGAGTCTCCTTAACTGAGGAGCATGACGATTCGAATCAATTAAAACTCAGTTGGGGATTCCTTATCACACGACATATGTAGCCCTAAAGCACATATATGTCTACCTTCTCTCGGATCCTCCATACAAGATCGGCTCCGTGCCACCCGAGAGCACAGTTACACCACATTCTGGCCCTTGTGCATGTGGGTACACGCTACTCTCACCATCACTCCACTCCTAGTGCGCGGGTAATCGTTCTCATAATAGAATAGCCGAGGTCCGGCTTATAGAAGTATGTGACCAGTACCGCAAAGTATCGTCTCATCACTTCAACAACGGATGGTTCCTCATCGACACAGGCGAAAAGAACCCGCTCACAAGACATTCACATCTTGTGGCTCCCAAACACTGTGTCCGCCCGGTCTCGGGTTATTACTCCAACATTTCTTCAAATTCATAAACCATTTGCTTTTGCAAACAGGATATCACCTATCTCTTGCAGATGGCAGTACATCATCTAACTTCTACCAATCTAAGCATACTAAGCATAGCAAATAGACCGCATAATTTGAAACAGGTAACAAGGTATGGTAATGAATATCAAGGTAGGTAGTGCATCAAGTAGGTATTCATTGAAAAGTAACCAAAATGCAGTACTTAATCATACTTGCGTTTAAGGAAAAAGCTTTATAAAAACGCAAGGAATGGTTAAATGCTTTGGGGCTTCCCTTGATTCTCGAAGAAGACGGGCTCAGGTTCGACTTCACTAACGACAATTGCTTCTTCCAAAGGCTGGCTCTTAAACCCGATAACGTGACTAGTCACGTTCCCCGATTCGTTAACTACACGAGAGATAAAATGACATGCCTGAGATGACGTGTGAATACTAGACATGATGCTTGATAAAGATGGAAGAGACTTAGTTATTTAAGTTATAACTAGCATTGTTCAAGCCTTGAGTACAACTTTCCTTCATGGAAAAGTTGCATACTTAAGACTTAATTAAGGGTTAAAGTTTAATTAAATTAAATTAATAAAGTTAATAATTATATCCAAAAGCACTGGGTAAGATTAAGTTTTATCTTCATCAAAGAAGACCAAAGTCATTATGATTAATGACTTTGATAGCAAACAATTCTAAAAATCATTTAAACCAAGTAATTAGGGTTTTCTAATTAAATATCAATTATTTATTAATTAATTTAATATTCCAAAATTCAACTTTATCCAAATAAGCTCGAAACATTTTGAAAGGATCTAGATGCCCAAGAGGGGGGGTGAATTGGGCTTCTTTTAAATTTCTAAAGCAATATTAAAACCTAGTAATGCCAATCACCCCTAGTGCCTACCGCAATGTGTATCCTAACTAGAAAGCAATAGCAAGCCAATGAAAGGAGAGACAACCTAAGCAATTCTAGTAGGAATTAAAAGAACACAACGGAAAGGTAATGCAAAATGTAAAGAGCTAAGGATAGAGAATTGGTGACACACGATGTTTTCCCGAGGTATCGAGGTGTCGACACACCCCCTAGTCCTCGTTGGAGCACCTCGCAAGGTGAGCAAGAGTGGCGGCGGTTGCGGGCGGCGGAGCTCGGGCGAGGAAAAGCGGTGGAGCGGCGGCGCGGCGTACGGATGGATGAAAACGGCAACTGCCAAAAACAGAACTCACGCGGGGGTTATCCACAAAATATCCAAGCGTCGGACCACTCGCCTTGGTCCGACGGGGGTTCCTACAGGCTGGTCCGACGGACTCTAGAGAATATTGAACCAATACAGTAAGGGACCGAGCTCCGGACTAGGGCTCCGGACTACTCGACGGATTGGTCCGACGGTCTGTTGACCAGATAGAAAAGCGCTGACCAAGGCTCCAGACCATTCGCCTATGGTCCGGTGGAGCGTCGGACCTCTAGTCCGACGGATTTGCGTCTGGAAAATTTTTCACAGTAAGGGACAGAGCACCGGACCACTGAGCATCGGACCATGCTGAGTGGTCCGGAGCTTCAATTGCTTTGAATTTTCCTGTTTTTCTCTCCAAACTTTTCTCTTAGCCAAGTATCAACACAAAAGAGCAGAAAGAAACACTTGTTGGACTTAGTATAAGAACCATCTCTCAAACCCTTGATTTTAGAAATAGTTTGCCATAGGCTAGAATTAGTTTTCATAGGAAAATAGTTCAATAAAGCTCCAAGGATCACCATAGGGGCACAAGAGGGGTATTAGCTGAAGCTAGAGCTTTGAATGTTCCCCTAAGTGATGAACCTAGAGGATGATCAAACTTAACCGAAAAGAAAGCAACAAGCAACACACATGCATATGCTATGCAATACGGAATTTGAATCTAGGTTGCTTGCAAGTTTAAACCGCGGTAAGGCTTCTTCACACGCTTTGAGGGCGGTTATCCCGACCGCGTTAGCCAAGCCTATGTGCATTACTATAGATTAAACATGATTATATTACATATGAATGCATGGTTCACACAGTCTCATTTCTTAGTGAAGTTTGAGTGATCAAGCACATTCAACTCGCTTCTCAACCTACAAAAGGTTGTTTCATCGAGTGGTTTAGTGAAGATATCCGCCAATTGATCTTCGCTCTTAACTCCAACTAGTGTGATGTCTTTCCTAGCCACATGATCTCTAAGAAAGTGATGGTGAATATCAATGTGCTTGGTGCGAGAGTGTTGAACCGGGTTGTTAGCAAGCTTTACGGCGCTTTCATTATCACACAAAAGTGGAACATCTTTTAAAACAACGCCGTAATCAAGAAGTGTTTGGGTCATGTATAAGATTTGTGCACAACTTGCTCCCATGGAAATGTATTCTGCCTCGGCGGTAGACAATACCACACTATTTTGCTTCTTGGAGGACCAAGAGACAAGAGATCTTCCTAGCAAATGGCAACCATCGGAGGTACTCTTCCTATCAACCTTACACCTGGCATAATCTGAATCGGAATAGCCACAAAGTAGGAAGGGAGCTCCTTTGGGATACCAAAGGCCAATGCTAGGGGTGTGCCTTATGTACCTAAGGATTCTTTTGACCACACATAAATGTGACTCCTTAGGGCTTGCTTGAAACCTAGCACACATACACACACTAAACATGATATCCGGCCTAGATGCGGTGAGGTAAAGTAAACTACCGATCATAGAATGATAGAGAGTTTGGTCAATTGGTTTACCTCCCTCATCGAGATCAAGATGCCCATTAGTAGGCATTGGGGTCTTGATTGGCTTGCAATCCTCCATCTTGAATTTCTTGAGCACATCATGAGTGTACTTCTCTTGAGATATGAAGGTGCCCTCCCTCAATTGCTTCACTTGGAAGCTAAGGAATAAGGTTAGCTCGCCAATCATTGACATCTCGAACTCCTTGGACATAAATGCACCAAACTCCTTGCAATGGTCTTGGTTTGTTGACCCAAATATAATGTCATCGACATATACTTGGCAAACAAAGATCTCTCCATTAAGCTTCTTGGTGAATAGTGTTGTGTCGACGATCCCGATCTTGAAGCCCTTCTTGAGTAGGAAGTCCCTTAGCCTCTCATACCAAGCTCTTGGAGCTGGCTTCAATCCGTAGAGAGCGTTGGACAACCTATAGACATGGTTAGGCAAGTTTGGATCTTCAAACCCGGGAGGTTGTGAGACATAGACAAGTTCATTGATGAAACCATTTAAGAATGCGCTCTTCACATCCATTTGAAATAGTTTGATTTTGTGATGTGAAGCATACGCCAAAAGGATATGAATGGCTTCAAGTCTTGCAACCGGGGCAAAGGTCTCTCCAAAATCAAGTCCTTCTACTTGAGAGAACCCCTTTGCCACCAATCTTGCCTTGTTCCTCACAACAACGCCTTGATCATCTTGCTTGTTCCTAAACACCCACTTGGTCCCAATGATTCTTGCTCCCTTTGGCCTTTCTTCAAGTGTCCACTCTTGGTTCTGGGTGAAGTTGTTGAGTTCTTCATGCATGGCATTCACCCAATCCGGATCCGCAAGTGCGTCTTCAACACTAATAGGCTCAACAAAGGAAACAAACGAGTGATGTTCAACATAATATGCAAGTCTAGAGCGAGTCATTACTCCCCTTGATGGACTTCCTATGATTTGATCATGGGGGTGTGCTTGAAGGATCGGTGTTGATCTTCTATCATGAACTTGAGGAGGAGGACGTGGTGCTTCGACATTGCTTGCTTCGGCCTTGGCTTGATCTTGAGGGATGAAGGTATCTTCTTGAGCTTACCTCACTTGATCTTCTTCAACTTGAGGCGTGCGAGGTGGAGAAGGATCTTGATTATCATCATCTTCTACTTCTTCCACCTCTTGCGGGTTGATAGCACCAATTGGCATATTCTTTATTGCCTCCCTCAAAGGTTCATCACCTACATCAATATCCTCAAGTGCTCCTTGGGAGCCATTAGTTTCATCAAATTCCAAGTCATACGTTTCTTCAACTAAGCCGATGGCTTTGTTAAATACATGGTATGCCTTGGACTTAAGCGAATATCCAACAAGGAAACCAAGGTCACACCGCTGTTGGAATTTACCCAAGTGTTGGCGCTTCTTGTAGATGTACACTTTGCAACCAAACACCCAGAAGAATGAAATATCCGGCTTTTTCCCATTCACAAGCTCATAGGGAGTCTTCTTCAATAGCCTTTGGATGAAGAGGCGGTTTGCCGCATAGCAAGCGGTGTTGATGGCCTCCGCCCAAAACTTCTCCGGAGTGTTGTACTCATCAAGCATAGATCTTGCTAGAGTTATGAGCGTCCGGTTCTTCCTCTCTACAACACCATTTTGTTGTGGAGTATATGTGGCGGATACCTCATGCTTGATCCCCACTTCATCACAATAGTCTTCAATCTTGGTGTTGACAAACTCGGTGCCATTGTCACTTCTTATCTTCTTGATCTTCACTTCAAACTCATTTTGTGCCCTTGTTGCAAACTTCTTGAAGATAGCTTGAGTTTCACTCTTGTCTTGAAGAAAGAACACCAAATACTCTTGTCCATGTGGAGTAGGTCCAAATAAATCCATGTGGAGTATCTCTAGGACTCTTGAGGTTGACATGAATGCTTTAGTGGGATGGGTGTTGGCAACTTGTTTGCCGGCTTGACATGCACTACACAACTTGTCCTTCTCAAACACCACATCCTTCACACCTCTAACCATCTCCTTCTTGACAAGTTTCTTCAAAGTTGACATGTTCACATGAGCTAATCTTCTATGCCAAAGACAACCCAAAGAACTCTTGGAGAATAGACATGTTTTCAACTCGGCTTCATTTGAGGTGAAATCCACTAAGTAGAGGTTGTTGTGCCGAAACCCTTTGAATATCATTGATGAATCTTCAATCTTGGTCACAACCACCTTGGTTGGAGTAAAGAGACAATGGAATCCAAGATCACAAAGTTGACCCACGGAAAGCAAGTTGAAGCTTAGTGATTGAACTAGCAAGACATTTGATATTGATTGATCATTGGAGATTGCCACTTTGCCTAGACCTTGAACTTTAGCTTTTGAATTGTCCCCAAAGGTAATCTTGTCTTGCCTTTCACTTTCTTCATCAAGTGTAGTGAACATCCAGGAGTCACCGTTCATATGTTGAGTGCAACCACTATCAATCACCCAATGACTTCCACCGGTCTTGTAGTTCACCTACACACAAGCAACTTAGAGTTAAGCTTGTTGTTTGGGAACCCACTCAAAGAGGGGCCCATTGCCTTGGTAACCATTTCCTTTGCAACCCAAATAACTCTTGGCTTGTTCTTCATTGGTGGACCAAGGAATACTACTAGTGGTCTACCCTTGTGGCCCTTCTTGATGACATAGTGAGCATCATGAGCAAATGGCCTTGTGTGCTTGGGTAAGGTCTTGGGTAGTTGAGTCTTGCAATCATAAGCGAAATGACCCACTTGACCACACTCAAAGCATCTTCTTGGCTTGGGCTTTGAGTACTCTTGATTGTAGCCATTTTACTTGTTCTTGTAATAATTCTTGGCCTCAATCTCAACCTTTGCCTTCATGATTTGGTTCTCCTTGAACCTAATGCCGGTCTTGTCATTCTTCATGACGGTGTTCATCAAAAGCTCACTTTGAAGGTTGTGACCCTTGCTGAACTTCTCGAAGCCACTTGTAAGCTTGGTATTGTCACTCTTGAGCTTGGCAATTTCTTCTCTTAGAGATGTGATGAAGGTAATAGCATCCTTGTCTTCTTCTTGAGCCGGCTTGATGACAATAGGCTTGTTAGACTTGAGAGTGATTAGCTCTTCCTTGAGCTTTGAGTTCTCTTCTCTCATCTTGACATAGTCATCATACTTGTCGGCTTCTACAACTCTCTTGCCCTTGCACTTAGCACTTTGCTCAAGAGCCACATCATAAATTAAGATATCACAAGAGGTAGCACTATCACACTTAGCACACGGGTTAGTAGCAACATGTGTAGCAAGATCTTGATTAAGAAATTCATTTGCTACCACTAGTGTGCCATGTTCTTGCTTCACATTTTGGTAGTCATCTTTTAGCAAGTTATACCTTGTGTGGAGCTATTGTGTTGACCTCTCAAGCTTATCATGTTTCTCATTAGCTTCCTTAAGAGAGGCTTTGAGCTCCCTAGTGCTAGATGTGAGAGAATTAATCTCAAGATTTAAATCATCATTAGAACTAGTCAAGGTGTCAAGCTTATCATGCAAGTTTCCTTTGATCTCTAGTAGCTTCTCATTTTTACCTTTGTACTTCCTTATGATGCTAGCGTACTTGTTGCAAATTTTAATTAGCTCATCATAGGAAGGTGCTTCTTCATCGTCACTATCATTACCACTAGAGTCACCACTATCATCATCATCCTCTATTTTTACCTTCTTGTCACTTTTAGCCATGAGGCATAGGTGTGTAGAGGATGAGCCCGGTGATGAAGGAAGAGGTGGCGGTGGAAGGGAAGAACCAATCACCAAAGCGGACACCTTCTCATCTTCACTCTCATCATCGGAGGAGGCACTAGTGTCCTCAATATCGGTGAGCCAATCACCCACAATGTAAGCTTTGCCATCCTTCTTCACCTTGTGAAAGTTGAAGTTCTTCTTCTTGTATGGCTTGTCTTGCTTCTTGTCATCATCACTAGAGTCATCATTGCCACCCTTGTACTTCTTGAACTTGTTCTTGTTCTTGAAGTTCTTGAACTTATCTTTCTTCTCTTCGGGCAAGAATGAGCTAGGTGACCAAGATTTCCACAATTGTAGCACTTCATTTGGGAGATTGGCTTCCTTGAGGTGCTTGTGAAGAATTTCTTCTTCTTTGAGTCAAAGTTGACTCCACTCTTGTTAAGCCTCTTCAACATCTTGGTGGTTTTCTTCACCATGAGAGCAATGTTGTCTTCATCATCCTCTTCTTCACTTGCGCTCTCAATGACATATTGAATCTTGCACTTCTCTTTGGAAGATGCCTTGAGAGCCAAGTCCTTCTTCTCTTCCTTTTCTTTCTTCTTGGAAGAAGAGCTACCATCACCAATCTTCATATACATCTCATGAGAATTGATCTTGCCCAAGACTTGAGTTGGTGTAGCGGCGGAGAGGTCTCCTTGGTGAAGCACCGTGACGATGTGACTATACTTCTCAATGGGCAAGACACACAATATCTTGCGTACCACATCGGCCGGCGCCATTTGATTGAGCCCAAGTCCATTCAACTCCTCTACAAGAATATTAAGACGTGAGTACATCTCATTAGCATTATCATGAGTAAGCATAGTAAAGGAGTTCAACTTAGCCATGACCAAATGGTAGTGTTCCTCACGCTCACACTTGGTACCTTCGTGTAGCGCACAAATGTTTGTCCAAACATCGAGTGCGGTTTTGCAGTTCCACACACGATTGAACACATCCTTGCCAATGCCACGAAAAAGAATATTCTTTGTCTTGGCATTGTTCTTCTCAAAGAAGGGATCCTCGGCAAACACGGTGCCACCTATGGTAGCGGCTTTGTGCACATCGATATCCATGACCTCAAGGTAGGCCTCCATCCGCACTTTCCAATATGGAAAATCATCCCCATCAAACATGGGTGGTGGTCCATCCCCATGGGACATCTTGCTCTAGGTGGTAAAGCCTAATTTGAGAGCAACCTTGCTCTGATACCAATTGAAAGGATCTATATGTCCAAGAGTGGGGGGTGAATTGGGCTTCTTTTAAATTTCTAAAGCAATATTAAAACCTAGTAATGCCAATCACCCCCTAGTGCCTACCACAATGTGTATCCAAACTAGAAAGCAATAGCAAGCCAATGAAAGGAAAGACAACCTAAGCAATTCTAGTAGGAATTGAAAGAACACAACGGAAAGGTAATGCAAAATGTAAAGAGCTAAGGATAGAGAATTGGTGACACACGATGTTTTCCCGAGGTATCGAGGTGTCGACACACCCCCCTAGTCGTCGTTGGAGCACCTCGCAAGGTATAGCTACCCCTCTACCCGCGCAAGGGTAGAGTGCTCTCTATGGGCTGATTATTCGCCACTCCGGCTCAGTGAATCGCCCACAACCGATCACAGAAGCTTGGAGAAGAGCTGCCGACAATCTTCCGACGATCACTTCCTTCGAACAACACCAAACTGTCTAGGTGTCGTCGAACACCAAGAGTAACAAGCACAAGACCTTCACTTGACCAACTCAAGGCTATGAAGATGGATGGATGCACACAAGTCACTCCTAATCACCCTAGGAGGGAAGAACAAGATGAACTCTCTCAAATCTCTCCCTCACTAGGCACTTGGCTCTCCAAGAACTCTCTCAAAGGTTCCTCAGGTGAAACAATGGCCAAGAGAGGTATCAAGGACGACGAGGGAAACTATAAATAGTCCCCACCTCCAAAACTAGTTGTTTCTTACTTTTTCCACTTTCTGTGAAGGCACCGGACTAGTTAGGAGCACACACCACCGGACCATAGCGACTGGTCCGGAGCTCACTCACAATTCAAACTTCACTGGAAAGCAGGCACCGTCGGACCACTCGGTATGGTTTGACGCCCTAGTCCGACGCTCAGGTCCGGAGCCAGGGTGCTCACTGTGTTCAACACTCAGCTGTGCTCGGCACCACCGGACCACTCTACTTAGTCCGGTGCCCTGGTCCGACGTAGAGGTCCGGAGCCAGAGTGCTTACTGGATCCAACAACTTCTCTATCTCAAAGCGTCGGACTAGAGGACGGTCACACCGTCGGACTAGTATGGAGCCTCCTCTGAGGTTGTCTTCCTTTTGCAGGGACGTCCGGACCACTCGCCTCTGGTCCGGATCTCTCGAGGAGAGGTGGTCCGGAGCTATCCCTCTGAAACTTGCCTAAGACAGGGACCGTCGGACCAGTCTCCTTGGTCCGACCCCTCCTAGGCAGACTGGTTTGGAGCCTCTTTCTCCCCCTGTTTCAACTGTTTTCACTAAGTCTTCTCTAGGGGTTTTGCTCCTACCATCTCAAGGGCTATTAGCAGGGTCTCTAGGACTAGTTGTGACAAGTGTGTATACACCAACTTTCTCAAACTCTACTAGGTCAAGCTACTAACCTCATACCCCCCTTTATAGTACGGTAAAAGAAAAATAAAGGCCTAGTCTATACTTACTGTCCTTCTCACACCTCATGGCACTAAGAGCTAGCCTAGTCTTCACCTTGAATCACCATCCTTTGAAACCGAAACGATTTCCATCTTGGGGGCATGAATATCCATTAAGCCCATTCAATAAGCATCACTTATGACCTAACTCTAATGACTTTGCCTCTGCAAAACACACGTTAGTCATAGTGATCTAGTATTGTCGTTAATCGCCTAAACACAAGGGACCATGATTCTTCACATTTATACATAATCATCGTGATGTAAATAGATTGAAAAATTAATTTCATGATTTTTGGAGCAATAAATAAGTCATGAAAAATCATGGAAAATGGATTCATCATTTAAATCAGGCATTTTTACATCAATTAAAAATACTGAACATCAGAGAGCATACTCAAATTATTTCACAAATTATTGAGGTCTGCAAAAATTAGAACAAAATCTACAAAAATAGAACCCTATGGGTCACTAACAGGGTGGCCCCACCCGTCAACGTCTGTTGACACAAAAGGTGGCACAAAGGATAAATCGCAAACGCACGACTGTCAAGGTAGCTTTCACCCCGAGAGTATTCGAGGGTATCGAATCCACGGGGAACGTGAAGTGTGCTTAAGAAAGAACTAAGTTGTTCCTACCATGACACAAGGGGTTTATGATAGGTTGGGTAGAGAGGATCTTCTATGGTTATGAAACTAGCAAGGTAAGGTAAGATACAAAGGTTGTTCACTTCGGGCCAATAGGCCGCTTAGCAACGGAAAGGAATGAGAAGGGTGCTAAACCGCCTAGCACAAGAAGGCCTACGTTTTAAGAACTTGGCCGAACGTGGTGGGATCAAAGCCTAGATAGGTCTGTCACCACTTCTAGGTACCACAAACAAACCGTTGGACAAGCCGCAGACACATGTAAGCGTATGGCCTAGACACCACGTCTACACTATATCTTACTACTCTAATCCGGATCCCGGTGAAATTGATTAGAGTACCGGTTTTAGGGCGGTGAACCAATGAACAACTAAAGTAATACTTTACCAGAACTAAAGATCAATTACCATAAAAGAATCTCAAATGCAGACTTACAAAAGAGAAGGCCGCATCCGCCGAGGTACAGATTGGAGAAGACACCAGACAGGCCCGACTCTCCTCGAGACTCTCCTCACTCTCTCCCTATTTTCTATGCTACTAGTAGAACAGGGCTTCGCGTTGTAGAGTGAGTAGCTCCTCCTTGGTGTGTCTTGAATGAGAGGGAGTGAGGGGGTATTTATAGTGGAGATGTGGAGTAGGGGCTACTCCACCGCCACGTCATCAATCCCTATGATGGGTGATGTGAGCCTTTGGACCCCAACCGCCTTCAGATCAAGGGTGGAGAGGAATTGAGCATGTGCTTCTTTGCATGCCTGCATGCAAGAGAGGTGGACGCCCCATGGGCCTTAGGGGGGGGGGCGGTCGGCCGACCCCCTTCTGGATGGTGGGACCGCCCTAGTCCTTCTAAAAGATGGCCCACCTGTCTTGGAGTGGGTGTGCACAAGTTGGACCTCTTCTGGACGTCGGTTTGTACTCTTGTGGGCCCATGGATCCATGTGAAGTGAATATGAGCCATTTAAGTTGATCCAAGGGTGGAGGATCATTTGGGAGTGCTTCAATTGGATCATGACCAGCGTGGGAGAGAGGAATGGCTGCCAAGTCACCTTGGGGGGTCGGCCGACCTTCTAGAAGCATGGCCCACATGTCATGGAGTGGCTAGAGATCTTGGTGGATGCCATTTATAGGTCGGCCGACCTACATAAGGGGGGTAGTGACCCCCTTACTATGACAGGTGGGCCCTCCTACCATGTGGATGCTTGGGATGGCTGGTAGGCCCCATAGGGTGGTTGGCCGACCCCCTATATGGGTCCCACTAGCTCATTTCTCTCCATTTCTTATAGTCCTGCAAGAAATACTCCATGGACATGTGGAACTATTTATTTGATAAAAATCATTATGTCTTTGCTTGCTAGCTCCTGGAAAAAGTGTTTTGTTGACGGTTTTGATGGTATTAAAACATGGTGAATTTACCATCAACAGGATCCCCCACACTTAATTCTTTGCTCGTCCTCGAGTAAAGGTTAAAAGCTAACATGACTATAACATCATTAAGGCATATAGCAAGCATAAAGTTTCCTTCAAGACATTTCTTATACAAGTGGGATATGTGGTAATGGCTAACATTAATCCTTTAGAAGTTGAAGAATGTAATAGTTCTCAAAGCAAAATCATCTTCCCAAATCATATTTTAGTACTTGGAGTTTTTGATAAGTTTTTCAAAAGAAAGAACATAAGTCAACTTACTCCTCATATAGCACTCTAGATCACTCACAAGGTATATGATTCCTTACCAAGGCATAGCATGAGGTTGCCTTCTTTTTATCTTCCTACTTCTAAATGGCTTATGTGGAGCTTAGGTAGGGATAAAGAATGTAGCAAACTTACCTTGCATATATTGTAAAGTCAAATTTTAGATCCAAGGAGAGAAGTGTTATACTCTTAGATCAAGATGTGCAAGTGTGTGAAACATGACAATTGATCAATACTCCTCTGTTTGATATGATGTCTCTTTCTAACTTATTATTTTGAGACATAGCTATCTTTATTTATTTTTCTATGAGCTTTGATTTGCTCATCATTTTTTTTTCTAAGACTCAGGACCTTCATGTTCCCCTATATATATATATTTTTTTTTCTATTTTTCATAATTTTGCATAGTCTATGTCTCATATACTAGCACTATACTAGAGAGAGAAAATTCTATTAGAACGTGGAGCATGAATTATGTGGAAAATGCAAGGCATGTTTTTGCGTACTTCTAGTGTAGAAGCAACATATATATGTGGCGTGTATGTGATCTTGATCTTGGGAGCATGATAAGTCTCTCAGCAAGGGTCACAAAACTTGACCAAACTCAACACAAAGCAAGCAGCTTATGTAGAAAGCTTATATCATGAAAGAGCATATATGGCTGTGGTAGGAATTTTCTCACTATAGAGGAGTAGTGACATTATGGTTTTATGACATTTTCAAAAATTAATCTCCAAGCACTTTAAATAGAAAGGTTATGAATCATGAGCTAAGAACTATATCACATTAATCAACAACTTAGTCAATATGATTTTCCTATCAAGATATTTTTCCCACTAGCATAAGCAAAAGCAAGAGTTCATCTTTATGACGCTTTTACCCCTTCAATGTCATAGATCATGTCACTTTTCAAATTTTAAGTTTAGATGCAATCTTCTTGTTTTATTCAATATTAAAAGGGAAATAAACTAAAGAAAAGAAATGCATTAAAATAAGAAGAGAGGGAAGATTGCCAAACCAGTCAGGAAGCAGGTTGAGAACGTGTGGATGCTGACTGGTGGGACCAGGGGTCCATAGTGGGGTCGACCGACCCCACTTTGGTGCCTCTGGCCATTTTGGTGCCTGCACTTGTGAAGGTTGGGGGTCGGCTAAACCCCCCACACTTCATTGAAGGTGTACCTGACTTTTTATTCATAGAGAACAAACGTGAAAACACAAAGGACTCTACTAGTGGGACACACCAGCGAGTCAAAATTTATTTGAATGGAGCAAGACATGGAGTGAAGCTGGAAAGATTAACATGATTAAGAAAAAGAGACACAAAGCATATGAATAAGGGTCTAGACAAGTTTTAAGTTAGATCATGGAAAGGTTTGAATTCAATCATGTCTATTTCCTCATTTAGTTTATCAGGTTCAAGGAATACTTTTAATCGTTGGCCATTTACCTTAAAGATCTTACCTTCATCATCTTGAAGTGTAATAGCTCCATGAAGCGAAGTGTCGATGACTTGAAATGGCCCTTCCCATTTGCTTCGAAGTTTTCCATGTCCAAATAACCTTACTCTTGATTTGAACATGAGTACCTTGTTTCCTGGCTCGAATTCCTTTTTCTTTATCCTTTTGTCATGCCATCTCTTTGTTCTTTCCTTGTAGATTTTGGCATTGTGGTATGCTTTCTCCCTCCATTCTTCTAATTCTGAAATTTGCATTTTTCTATGCCTTCCTGCAGCTTGTAGATCCATATTCCAATTCTTTATGACCCAATGTGCTCGAAACTCCAACTCGACCGGGAGGTGACAAGTATTCCCATATACTATTTGGTATGATTACATGCCAATGGGTGTCTTGAACGTTGTCATGTATGCCCATAGTGCATCAGGTAGCTTGTCCCTCCATCTTTTCCCCATCTCATCCACTGTCTTCTGCAGTATGTTCTTGATTTGTTTGTTGGATGTTTCTGCTTGTCCACTTGTTTGGGGATGGTATGGAGTTCCAACATTGTGTCGGATGCCTTGCTCTTCTAGGAAGCGTCGGAAACTCCATTCAATGAAGTGGGAGCCCCCATCACTTATCACTAGTCTTGGGGTTCCAAACCTTGGAAAGATGGTTTCTTCAAACATCTTTCTTGAGCTTTTTGCATCTGCTGCATTGCATGACATTGCTTCAACCCACTTGGACACATAGTCCACAGCCACTAGGATGTACTCACATCCACGGGAATTTGGAAAAGGTCCCATGAAGTCAATGCCCCATACGTCAAAGAGCTCCACTTGAAGGTTGTTTGTCAATGGCATTGCATCTCGAGCATTGATGTTCCCATGCTTCTGGCACCTCACACATCTCTTGATGAAGTTCTTTGTATCTTCATACATGGTTGGCCAGAAGAAACCACTTTGCCAAATCTTTGCATGGGTTCTGAATGCTCCATAGTGCCCTCCATATGGTGCAGCATGACACCTCTCGATGATCTTGAATGATTTACTTCAGGGACACATTTCCTTAACAGACCATCATTGCAGACTCTATACAGGTAAGGATCATCCCAGAGATGTATTCGACTATCTTGTATGAGTTTTTTCTTGTTTTCTCCTGGTGGTACTTGTCCTGCAGCCATAAAGTTCACAATACTCACATACCATGGGCTGGAGTTTGTGATATTGAGGAGCATCTCGTCCCTTAGGAAGTCATTGATCGACAGGTCCTGTGCATCTTGGAAATGCATTCTGGACAAGTGATCGGCTACAGAATTTTCTACTCCTTTTTTATCTTTTATTTCCAAATCAAATTCTTGGAGTAGCAAGATCCATCTTATTAACCGTGGTTTAGCATCTTTCTTAGTGAGCAAGTATTTTAAGATAGCATGATTGGTATAAATAATAACCTTTGCTCCAACTAAGTAAGATCTAAATTTGTCAATAGCAAACACAACAACAAGGAGCTCTTTTTCAGTTGTTGCATAATTAAGTTGAGCTCCTGCCAAAGTTTTTCTAGAATATGAAATTGCATGATGCTTTTTATATTTTGTTTGGCCAAGAACGGCACCAACAACATAAGCACTTGCATCACACATTATTTCAAAAGGGAGCATCTAATCAGGGGGTTGGATGATTGGAGCAGAGATAAGTGCTTTCTTGAGAATATAAAAAGCATTTAAGCACTCATCATTAAAATAAAATGGTGCTTCTTTAGCAAGCAGGTTTGTTAAAGGCCGAGCAATTTAAGAGAAATCTTTTATGAAGCGCCTATAAAAACCAGCATGTCTAAGAAAACTTCTAACACCCTTGACATTTGTGGGAGGTGGAAGCTTCTCTATGACTTCTATCTTAGCTCTATCCACCTCGATCCCACGCTCGGACACTCTATGTCCTAGCACTATACCTTCCTGAACCATGAAATGACATTTTTTCCAGTTCAGGACTAAGTGCTTTTCCTCACAACTTTGTAAGACATTGTCCAAATTCTCAAGACAATCATCAAAGGTTTTTCCATAGACAGAGAAATCATCCATGAAAACCTCCATGATTTTTTCAATCATGTCAGAGAATATGGACATCATGCACCTTTGGAAAGAAGCAGGAGCATTACATAAGCCGAAAGACATACGGTGATATGCATATGTTCCATAGGGGCATGTGAAGGTGGTCTTACTTTGATCCTCGGGGTGGATGGGAAATTGATGATAACCCGAATAACCATCAAGGAAACTAAAGAAAGAATGTTTTGCTAACCGTTCCAACATTTAGTCAATGAAGGGTAACGGAAAGTGATCTTTCTTTGTAGCCTTATTGAGTTTTCAGTAATCTATGCACATCCTCCAACCCGTGATGGTTCATTGAGGGATCAATTCATTTTTCTCATTTTCACAACCGTCATTCCTCCCTTCTTAGGCACTACATGCACGGGGCTAACCCACTCACTATGAGGAACAGGGTAGATTATGCCCGCATGTAAGAGTTTCAAGACCTCTTTCTTCACAACCTCTCTCATCGCGTTGTTAAGCCTCCTTTGAGGTTCCCTAGATGGTATGGATTCATGATCGACAGGGATGCGATGTGTGAAAAGAGTAGGGCTAATCCCTATGTGATATTGAAGAGAGTAGCCTAAGATGGATTGATGTTTCTCCAGAACGGTGATGAGTTTAAGGGTCTCTACCGAAGAAAGTTTGTCACTTATGATCACGGGGGATTCTCTATCACCATTGAGGAATGCATACTTGAGGCCAGAAGGAAGGGGTTTGAGATCGATGGGAGGTTTAGGTGGTGGATCCGATTCCTTCAAATCTATAGGTTCATCCAAGTTGTCTTCTTCTTGGATGAAAAGTTGAGCATCATCTGCAAGATCTGGTTTGAAGGAGTCTTGAAGATAGGCTTCCATCACTTCCTCCATCGGCTGACACTCGGGATTCGATTCTACTTTTGAATTGGTAGATCGAGTTAAGGGAACCGAAAGGTTCACTCCTTTCCCGAGGTTGACATCAAGGCCCCCTGAATGTTTACTTTCTTGTAAAAGATTTTCAAGGGGGTGCCCGATCAAAAGATCGAAATCCGAGATCTCAAAGATATAGAAGTTCAAGAGAATCTTGATTTCGTTGATTGTGATTGGGACCATGCGTGCAATCCCATGGCTCTTGATGACATCTCTAGACGGAGTCTTGAGGAGTTTGTCACTTGGAGTCAGAGGTTCATTTCCCGTGAAGAGAGTATGCTAGAGAATCAGACATAATGCTCACTCCGACGGTGGGATTGTAAATATAATCTAATGAAACACTTTTCATTAAACAACGAATGGTTGTGGAGGGAGAAATAATCCGAATTACTTTGGATGAAGTTTCAGTCTCCTTAAGCCATTCATTACTCATGATGGATGTAAGTTGTTGGATCGTTTCCTTTAGATGATTTGGAGAATGAAGGTTTAGAGGCGAAGATCCAGAAGATTTCTTTTGCACGGGAAAATCGAGGTGTTTCCAAAATCAGAATCAGAGAAAAGATCATCCTCGATTTCAAAAGGGAAATCCAAAGGTTGAATTTCTTCTTCCTTTGGAGGATTGGAATTTGAGGTATTTGTGGCTCAGGATTGATAGCTAAATTTTGGGATTGGATTGGTGGTGATTCAACTATCAAGACTTCTTGTTTGGGGGTGCTTCCTCTTCTTCCTCAGGGAGTTCGTCATGAATGCTAGTGTAAGGGGTGTTTTCAAGGATTTTGTCGAGAATAGACCTTGCTTCACTAGCGGATAAATGCAGGAAAGCTCCTCTAGAGGCTATATCAAGGAATTGAGCAGAATCCTTGCTAAGACCGAGATAAAAATGTTGTAAGAGCACAGGTTTGGGTATAGCAAGATCGAGGCCTGAAGAGATAAGATCTGTAAAACGGGCCCATGTTGCACCTAGAGGCTCCTTATCTTTTTGCTTAAAAGTTAGGACCTCCGTTCGAAGATGAACGACTCTAGAGACAGGGAAGAAGGCTAAGCAGAATTTGGATAGAAGGGTCTCCCAGTCTCCTACACTCCCTACGTGTCGAGAATACCAATGTTTAGCTACTCCCATCAAAGAGAATGGAAATAGCTTCCATTTCAAGGTATCTCGTGTCATGCCTTGAATATGAAGACATGAGCACAATTGCTCAAACTCACGTAAATGGGTGTAGGGGTTTTCATCTTCTTCCCTAGAAAAAGGTTGTGCCTGAACCATCATTATGAAAGCAGGGCAAAGCTCATAGCGAACAACTAAAATAGCTTTGGATGATTTTGGTGGCTCCAAACTAGCACCCTTTGGAGCACCATATTGAAAGAGGGGTGTTTGATCAATGATATGAATGATAAAATTTAAAAGATAAACGGGCGACTCGATTCTATGTTAAGAACAGCTACCGTTCCCCGGCAACGGCGCCAGAAAGCTTGTTGACACAAAAGGTGGCACAAAGGATAAACCACAAGCGCACGGCTATCAAGGTAGCTTTCACCCGAGAGTATTCCAGGGTATCGAATCCACGGGGAACATGAAGTGTGCTTAACAAAGAACTAAGTTCGTCCTATGATGACACAAGGGGTTTATGATAGGTTTGGTAGAGAGGATCTTCTATGGTTATGAAACTAGCAAGCTAAGGTAAGATACAAAGGTTGTTCACTTTGGGCCACTATGCCGCTTAGCAACGGAAAGGGATGAGAAGGGTGCTAAACCACCTAGCACAAGAAGGCCTACGTTTTAAGAACTTGGCCGAACGTGGTGGGATCAAAGCCTAGATAGGTCTGTCACCCCTACTAGGTACCACAAACAAACTGTTGGACAGGCCGCAGACACAGGTAAGCGTATGGCCTAGACACCACGTCTACACTATATCTTACTACTCTAATCCGGATCCCGGTGAAATTGATTAGAGTACCGGTTTAAGGGCGGTGAACCAATGAACAACTAAAGTAATACTTTACCAGAACTAAAGATCAATTACCATAAAAGAATCTCAAATGCAGAATTACAAAAGAGAAGGCCGCATCCGCCGAGGTACAGCTTGGAGAAGACACCAGACAGGCCCGGCTCTCCTCCAGACTCTCCTCACTCTCTCCCTATTTTTATGCTACTAGTAGAACAGGGCTTCGCCTTGTAGAGTGAGTAGCTCCTCCTTGGTGTGTCTTGAATGAGAGGGAGTGAGGGGGTATTTATAGTGGAGATGTGGAGTAGGGGCTACTCCACCGCCACACCATCGATCCCTGTGATGGGTGATGTGAGCCTTTGGATCCCAACCGCCTTCAGATCAAGGGTGGAGAGGAATTGAGCATGTGATTCTTTGCATGCCTCCAAGCAAGAGAGGTGGGCGCCCCATCGGCCGACCCCCCTATGGGTGGTGGGACCGTCCCAGTCCTTCTAGAAGATGGCCTCACCTGTCTTGGAGTGGGTGTGCACAAGTTGGACCTCTTCTGGACGTCGGTTTGTACTCTTATGGGCCCACGGATCCATGTGAAGTGAATATGAGCCATTTAAGTTGATCCAAGGGTGGAGGATCACTTGGGAGTACTTCAATTGGATCATGACCAGCGTGGGAGAGAGGAATGGCCACCAAGTCACCTTGGGGGGTCAGCCGACCCCCCTATGACATGTGGACCACTGCCAACCTTCTAGAAGCATGGCCCACATGTCATGGAGTGGCTAGAGATCTTGGTGGATGCCATTTATAGGTCGTCCGACCTACATAAGGGGGGTAGTGACCCCCTTACTATGACAGGTGGGCCCTCCTACCATGTGGATGCTTAGGATGGCTGGTGGGCCCCATAGGGTGGTCGACCGACCCCCCTATGTGGGTCCCACTAGCTCATTTCTCTCCATTTCTTATAGTCCTGCAAGAAATACTCCATGGACATGTGGAACTATTTATTTGATAAAAATCATTATGTCTTTGCTTTCGAGCTCCTGGAAAAAGTGTTTTGTTGACGGTTTTGATGGTATAAAAACATGGTGAATTTACCGTCAACAACGTCCCACAACGC
Organism: Microstegium vimineum; assembly: GCA_022036555.1. Lineage (NCBI taxonomy): Eukaryota > Viridiplantae > Streptophyta > Magnoliopsida > Poales > Poaceae > Microstegium > Microstegium vimineum. The sequence goes on along the minus strand of CM039125.1, from coordinate 13,291,561 downwards.
CGACGACCTTGCTGACCGCCGCGATGCTCACCACCGACAAGCTTTCAAGCTCATCTAAGCTCACCAACATGACCACGCCATCACCACGCACTGATCAAGCCACATAGGAGAAGTTGAGAGCTCTCCGGTGAGCCTCACCGGTGGCAATGGCGGAAGCAAGGCTCGGCGAACGCGAACCGGCCACTACAGCTCCTTGTCGGCCAAACTGAGCATACCATCGAGTTCATCAAAACCCTAGAATGCTACACACCAACGAATTGATCACACGGATCCTAGAAACGCTACAACGTAGAGAACCGATGACGTGGCGGCAGAACCTCGCCGGAGCGACGTGGTTCGGCTAACCCAGAGCGACTCAACTTCAACTAGTTAGCGTTAAAGAACTATGGGCTCACCCACGTGCTGGTGCGTGTGCTAGACAGAGCTAGGAGAGGGCGGAGGAGGGTTGCCGCCGTCGAGGACGAAGGCGGCAGCGCGGGATGGTCGGCACAACGCGTTCTGCGCAAACGAGTAAGGCGAAACTTCAACTGGTTAGAGCATAAGCTTCACAGAGTCCCAAGGAGTATGGAACAAGGGAGAAAGTGGCATGAAACCTTCCCAGACGCCTAGTTCATAGTGTGACGGATCTCAAAGAGCTCACGCTGGAGTCGGAGACGAAGCAGTTGCGTTGGGCAACTGGGACAGTTAGGAGCTCAATAGAGTAGTTTAGGGTGTACGCTGGTGGATTGCAGAGATGATGTGGTTACTAGATGAGGACAAGGGCAAGCATAGAGGCTATGGGAGCTCGTTGGAGCGGAGGCGGGGGTGCGGCGGCGGAGTAGAGGAAATGGCAGGGAGGAAAGAGCCTTTTCCCGCTATGCCATTATGAAAGATGTCAATTCTCCTGTATCCCTGAAACATTGATTCGCAGCTCTATGCCAGCGTGTTTTTTTTCTTTCCCTCTAAACCATTTCGTCTGTGTTCCGTTTGTTTTCCTCCGTTTGGCATACCTGACATGTGGGACCAGACCTATAAGATGACATTTTTACCCTCTCTTACTGACATAAGGACCGTGTTCACTTTTGTCGCAGACGAGCGGCACCGTTGCGTAGATCGCATGTCGTCTATGTTCGCCGTCCCCGCCGAGGACGACGGACGACGCGGTGGCCCGCTGCTGACGCCGGCCACCATGGTGCTCGCGCTGCTTCTGCCCGTCTAGGCGGCGCTGTCGCTGGTCCGCTCGCTGTCGTCGCTCGGGCAGTTCAGCATCCTCGCCAACGTGTGCACCGTGTTGGCCGTGGCCACCATGGTGAAGCAGGACCTCCATCTCCTGGCGGTGTGCGGTGAGACGTCGTTCCATGGCCGGGACGCGGTCGCGGGACTCTGGGTCGTCGCGTTCGTCGCCGGGCGGGTGGCTGCGGAAGCTCTGCCATGGCGGCGGCATGGAGTGCGCAGCCCTGCACGCGAGCCGCGTCGCGGTGCTGGTGGCGCTGTCGGCGATCACACAGGGTCGTTGTGCAGGCGCGGACGCCTGCGACGCGCCATGGTGCGGGGCCCAAGCCGCCCACGCGCGTGGGGGTTGGGGAAGGGAAGGGGCCGCCTTGCCGCTACTGCATCGGCGCAGGGACCGCAGCAGGTGCTGGTGCTGGCTCAAGAGGGAACGAGAAGGAGATGTTGTGCTGTGCCTCGAGAGGGAATTTTTTTCAGATAGGGAGAGGGAGAGGTTGAGGAAGGGGAAGGGGATTAGGAGATGCTGTGCGGCAGTGCGGGCGTGGGATGGGTGAATGGTGATAGGATAAGGTTGGAGAGTAAATAAAAGAAAACAAGTACAATATTACTGATATTTCGTCTTTTGTCTTTTATAAAAGCCATGTCATTATTGAATCATGTGATGACCTAGATAGTTCCTATGATAATTAACCATATATTCTAAGCTACTCGTGGGATGGGTGAATGGTGATAGGATAAGGTTGGGGAGTAAATAAAAGAAAAAAAGTACAGTATTACTGATATTTCGTCTTTTGTCTTTTATAAAAGTCATGTCATTATTGAATCATGTGATGACCTAGATAGTTCCTATGATAATTAACCATATATTATAAGCTACTCCCTCCGTCTCTTATTGAAAGTGCATATTTGGTTTTGGTAATTGAGTGACAACTTAGGTGGACTAATATGTGTTTAATGTGAGACACACAGGTGATTTAGTCCTTAGGTACACAAGTGTGAGCAACCAATAAAGTCATGAAGAGATAGCTTGTGCATATTTATGGTTCTCAACTTGATGATGAAGGAGCTCATAGCATATGAAACATGACATGGAGTCATGTGATAAGGTGGAGAAGGTCAAGGCATGACTTAGCTTGATGGACCGGTTGCAAGCGTGAAGGGCAAGTTGGAGGCTTGAAGCGTTTGACCGCGTGGCGGGAGGCTTGAGCAAGACTTGGCACCGATGGACGAAGGCAATGGTGAAGGGAAAGTGAAGTCAAGATCGATGAACCAATATGTCACGTGATGATATGAAGTGGATCATATCATTTGTGATAAGTTGGTGCATGGGTTGCATCAACATTAGAGAAGAGAAGTGGATCATATCATTTGTGATAGGTTGGTGCATGGGTTGCATCAACATTGGAGAAGGAGATGAAATGGAATGCACAAGGCAAAGGTATAACTTAGAGCATTTTATTTCACCGGTCATAGATGTTTAGAGAAGTGTTTGACCAAGTTGAGTTATAGGAAAAGCGGTACAATCAAGAGGGATGCATAGTAGACTAGCTTGATGAGGTTAAGAGTGCTGAAGTCACTAGTCTAGAAGACGTTTGAGAAACGCCATGCAAAATCGTATATCTTAGAAGAGTGTTTTGGTGGCTCTCTGTCGAGCTACCGGTACTACTGGTCTCCCACCGGTAGTACTGGTGGTCACCGGTGGTACCGCTCAGGTCCCGGCGGCTCTTTCTCACACGCGAGGGCACTTAAAAGATGTGCTGAAAAATGAACTACCGGTAGTACCAGTGAGCAACCGGTAGTACCGGTCAGCTAACTTTATGCAACGGTCGGAAGACTCCAATGGTCGGATTCCTTGGACCGGTAGTACCGGTGGGACACCGGTAGTACCGGTACTGCTTCGGGAGCTGCGGGGATAAATAGGCCGCCCCTTCCCTTGGGGCAGCACCCACCCCCATTATTCCACTTCCACATCTGAGAAAAAGGGTCCCAAGTGCCTCTCTCTCCCCCCCATGCTCCTAGGCTTCAATCCATGGTGGATTTGTGAGAGAGAAGTGAGATTTGAGAGTAGAGAGGATCGATCTACGACTTGAGCATTCGATTTCCTCTTCTTGTCGGCTTGCTTTGCATTTGTTACTCTTGGATTCTTGGAATCCTAGCCGGCTAGGTGTTCTTCGAGATTGCCTGTGTTGATTCATTTGTGAGGGCACCCCGAATCGTTTGTATTACCCCTTCGATCCTTAGTGGAAATCTTGGGCTAACCTTTGTGGTTGCTTGAGGGAAATCTTGGGCTAACCTTTGTGGTTGTTTGAGGAAGGCAAGGAGGTGGAAGAGACTCCGACCTTTGTGGTCACCTCAACAACGAGGATTAGGAACTCCTTTGTGGGGACTGAACCTCGAGATAAATCTTGAGTCTCGCGTGCTTGATGTTGTGGAGATAGCTTCGACTATCCTTTGTTCTTGTGTTCTTCGTGTTCTTCCTCTCTTCCTCAAAGTTCATAGGTTGGGAAGGCCCGATCTACAAATTGGAGAGGAACCAATTCAAGCAAAGCTCAACATCATCATCCTCAACCTCAAGGAGTGTGGGGAAAAGCTTGGATCCGGATTCAAAGCTCATCTTCCTTGGATTTTGGAGCTACAGCGCTACCACCGGTAGTACCGGTCAACCACCGGTAGTACCGGTCCTACTACCGGTAGTACAGTTCGGGGGTTTGCATTCTCTACTCACTAGCTTATACTTATTGTTTCATACTTGTGCTAGTGTTTAGTGGTTGCTTTAGTAACTAGTATAGCTTGTGTATCTTGCTAGTTACCTTCTTGCTTGTGTAGCATAGAAGTAGCTATTGAGTGACTAATTGACTTGTGTAGTTTTGTTAGTCACATTACTTAGCTTGTGTAGCTAAGCTTTTTGAGCTCTCTAGTTTGGCTTGTGTAGCCTTGCTTTTGAGCATTACTAGTGAGCTTAGACTTTGTGCGTTTTGCTTTCACTAGCATGTGTAGGAGCTCCCGATTTGCTTAGGTTTGTGTGACCTTGCAAACTAGACTTGTTAGGTGAGCTTCCTAGCTCGGCACCGTAGTAAGCTTTCTTATCATAATTTGCTAGGTGCTAGTGTTATAAGTAGAGGGGCGTTGTGTTGGCTAGACTGATAGTTTTAATTCTGCATTTATTTTGGTTAGCCAATGCGATAAGTTTTTAGATACGCCTATTCAACACCCCCCCATCTAGGCCAATTAGGTCCTTTCACTTATTAAGTGTCGTTCCCTCCGTATCTTATTATGTGTCGTTTTAGGTTTCCGTGTGACAACTTTGACTAGATTTATATAAAATACGTGTAATATTTGTGTATCTAAATAAATTTATTAAAAAACTAGATAAAAGATCTATCTAATAATATTAATTTTATATTATAAATATTAATATTTTTTATATTAATAATAATATTTATTATACATATTAATAATATTTATGTATTAATAATTTATTATAAATATTAATAATATTTATGTATTGATAATATTAATTTTTTCTATCCAGATCAGCCCTGAAAATGGCATGAAGGGACAAACCAAAATCACTTTGCCTCTCTAGACTAAGGGTAGTGACGTCTTTTCACACAACTGTTAGCCACCGTTAGGTGCAAATTCAGACGGAATGGTTTAGAGGGAAAGAAAGAAAAATATGTTGGCATAGAGGTGCGAATCAACTTTTCAGGGGCATAGAGGAATTGATCATCTTTCATAATGGCATAGCGGGAAAAGTCTCGGGAGGAAAAGAGGGCTCTTCTATTTATAGCCCGAGCTCTAGTGGTGCTGGTTCGACGCGTGGGTTCGAGCTCTTCGCGCTTGCAGTCTCGGTGTCGCACGGGAGAGCCCCAGCTGGCCAGCGCGACGGCGGCGCTGATCCTCCCCCTGGCACTGTTCAGGATTTTACAGATATGCCCCTGACACAGATTTGCAAATTACTCCTCCATTTTGGTAATAACTTGAAAACTCCCAAAATAAAAGTTGCTTAATTTTTCAAACTCTACAACTTTTATTAAAGGTTTGATTTCAAATTTTGTTTAGTTTTTGAAATCTACTTTTGAATTCGAATTAGGGTTTAAAATTGATTTACCCCCTTTTCAATTACTCCAAAATTTTGAATAACACATGAAAATCTTCAAAAATAGCTTTTGTTTGATTTAAAGAGCTCTACAACTTTGCTTATACACTCTTGGTCCAATTCTTATTTGTTTTTAAATTGCAAGTTTAGGTCATATTTTAACCCCCTTAATTAGGGTTTGTGGAAAAGAATTTTTTAGCACTTTTCACAATTGAATTAAACACTCTAGCATTGATATACACACATAAGTAAACTCATTTTAGGTGAATGCATCACATAGTGATCAAGCATATGGATGATGTTATGCTCGTGATGACATGGCATTTTTAGTAACACCAGGGTGTTACACCTCGGGACCCTTCTTCTGTGCCAAGAGGACACTAGAGGTCCCTGCTAACGCCCCAAAATTCTGCCGTGAGGAAGATGTTGCCCACGAGGAAGATGAAAAATGTTATCTGTTCCAATCACCCATCGACGCATGTCTATGCACTAGACGCAAGCTCGTCAATAGAGATTGATTGTGCCCCACCTATGTTGATGCTCACAAACCTAGCCTATATGTAAGGTTAATACAATAGCCCTCGAGGTTACAACAAGTGTAATAAGGGGATCTAAGCTAACTAAATGTTGAGGTGGAGCGACTGAGGTATAGAAACCAAGAAAATTTGTGAGACAGACAAGTAGACCATGTAGTAACTAGTAAACTTACAGCAACAAGGGTAGACTGGGAGAAAACTATAAGGAACCTTACAACCAACAACCACCAGAAACAAGAACTAGATCCGCCCACCATCGTGTTGGGCACCATGAGAACAATTATGACATGTTCTAGGATCGGATCCTACTCCAGAGGCCATAGATTCAGTATCGTATACATTCAATGGTGTTTGTTCTTATGCACCTAATGAACAGGAGTGTCCTTTTATGATAGCACTCCAAAATTTAACCATTAACTCTGCAATGGTTCTTAGAGCAAGTTGATGTTAATGAATATATTATAGTTCCTTGTCAAAAGAAAAAGATTCAGTATCGTCACCGGCCACCATGATCCGTGTTGGTGCCACCTAAGAACGCAGAAAGCACAAACAGAGGACCAGGAGGGATTGGTGGACGACCGGACGAAAGGAAAGAGTTTGAATATACTCATTGATTTTGTCTGACATTTTTTTTGTTACATCTCATATTTGAATGTCCGTTGTTAAAATTCTAGATCCACCCCTCCCCAAAAGTCGAGATATGTTTTGATATATATTTTTTTAAACTTGCTTGCTTCCATGAAGCTTTTGATTTGTTTGTTGTCGGTTTTGAACAATCAGATGGACAATTCTAAAAAGAAAAGCAACTCAATAAAAGGAAAGGAAACGAATCATTTCATCGCAAATAAGCTGAAACTCTCTACTATTGGACCGCGCTCTATACATCTATATCTATATATATACCTACCTATATATATAATAATAAATAGGTAAAATTTCAGACTCTTTTTTTTCGTCCATCCATTTTTTTTTTATATCCATCTTCCTTTAACTACCGGATAATTTGAAGAGTTAGATATAGATATATTTGGCCTTGTTCGTCTCCTATACGTCAAGGACTCGGTAGAACGCACAAACCAATATGGATTCTACCTCACCAAACCAAATCCTGCTCCGAATAATCTCCGTGTTTCGTCTTCCAATCCAACAAGGAGAGGAGTTCATAATGGGATTAAGATACGTGCCGCCGCCGGTGCACATGTAGTCGTGCGGCTCCTCCCTTCGTGTGTGTATATATATACGGACGTGTTCGTGTGCATAGTGGACCGGACAAACACAATACCGCACAACTCCCGTAGCGCCGTCGTGTCCTAGCTAGCGAGTCGTCGGCCGCACGGCCGGAGCCGAGTGACGATCGCGTATGTACGTAGCGGGACCACAGCGCCGCCGCCGCCAACGTACGTCGTCCATGTCGTGCGCGACCAGATGTGCCTCGTAGGCAACACACGGTATCGCGCGAAGGCCTTCACGCGGAGGAAGACAAGGCTTTTGAACAAAACACAACAGCTCGCGAAGCTCTGCAACGTGGACGTCACGATGGTCGTGGGGGAGTCTGACCTAAGCGTCGTCATCTATAGGTACTGCAAGATGCCGCCAGAAAAGCGCAAGATGCCGACAGAAAAGTGGGCCAAGCACACACACGGATGAACCTCCGTTGCAACGCATGAGCATGTTTACTAGTATATTGATAAAGAGAAACAAAAGGCCCACATTATTCATTATTGTCCCCCCGCTCCGCTCCTGGATAACGAAATTCTAATTGCGCCCTAGGTGCTGCCAACTGTCTAGATTTGTGCCGCTCGTTCCGATCCATGGGTTCTTCCCGGGGATGGCGGCTCCTTACGGCAACGTGATGAGGTTTTGAACCCGACGGAGGATCACGCGGCTGGTGCGTCGGCGTGTAAAAACTTGGACGACCTCTGTGACTTGGATCAGCAGCTGGTGGAACTGCACGCAGAAACAAGAAGTAGTTGGTCAGCGCAATTTCGAATTCGCCAAATAACCCTATTCGTTGCAATTTCGAATGTACTAGGAACAATGGCAAAAACTGCAGTCGTTCGCCGAGTAAGCAGAACTCTGAACTCACCATTTCCGGCCTTCCCACCTTCTGCAGCATGTGTACCATCGCCTGAGCATGGAACGGTTGGAGCCTCAACTGGCGGAGGAGCCGGAGGATTAGTGCACGCGTCAGCCGGAGGGTCGTTGTTGCCTGGAGCCGCCGGGGGATCGACACCTGAGGCGGTGAGGGAGCTGGACCTGCAGCTGCTAGCGAACGCCATTCTCTCTATGCAGAGCACCAGGTTGCGGGAGAGAGGTGACTGCCTCAGGGCCAGTCGAAGGGCCATCGTCTTTCGCTCGAGTCCCAGCAGAGCACCAAGTTGGAGAGCGATTCCGGCGTGCAGTGGCAGACCAACCAGTCCTCGGCAAGGGTATTTTATGCGTGTAGAGGTTGGAGATTCAGGCGGCGACTCGAAGAACGGCGTGGGTTCATACCACCGGGTGGGAATAGAAGGCATCTCGCCCGCGCTGTCTGCTCTGTGTCAACACTGAAAAGTCAAAAAAAAAAAAAATGAGCCCTGATCACTGATCAAACTAGGCATGCACCGAGACATCAAAGTTTTTTTAATAGTCTCAACTCCCAAGAAATTAGAGTAGTCACACACCAATAAAAAAAAAAGAGCAGCCACACATGATAACTAGCTAAGGCCAATTTCAATGGGTATCAAAAAAATTTCAATCTGTATTGATAAGGAGAGATAATGAAAATGTCATAAAAGTAGAGATAGTTTGACGGAGATAAAAATAATGTGTACTGTTTCTAAAACATGACTATGTTAAAAATTGTGACATTATAAAAATAATGTGTACTGTTTCTAAAACATGACTATGTTAAAAATTGTGACATTAAACATCCACTGAAGATATCTTCTTGCAAAGGGGAATTTTGATCTCCTAGCTGCACCTAATGTTGTCGGTAAGAGCACAGGTTTGGCAAAAGCTTGCATACTAAATTAATAAGAACATCATATTGCAAATTAGATAATAAAGATCTATTTGGTATAGCTCAGCTTCACTAGTGAAATTATTTTTTTAGAAAATAGCTTCATGAGTAACTCTCTAGGTGAAGCTAAACTATTTTGAAGTACTTTCTTTTTAACTTGGCTTTTATTTTTCAGATATTTATTTTTAATTAGACCATACTACATGCCTTCTTCGTTACATACTTAAACAACCATTTACTGCACACACTTATTCTGCATATTTAAATTCATAATTCTCATTCCACCACTATTACAGAATCTGCAATCAGTGCCGGTTCAAAACCCCCTACAGTGGCGGTTTTTGAACCGGCACTGGCACTTCGGCAGTGATGAGCCCACGCCATCACTGCCGGCTATGCCAAACCGGCAGTGATGGCTCAAGCATCACTGTCAGTTGGTAACACGAACCGGCAGTGATGCTTGAGCCATCACTGCCGGTTTGTTCCACCAACCGACAGTGATGCTTGAGCCATCACTGTCGGTTTTAATCGAACCGACAGTGATAATATTTTTTAAAATTGCATTTTATTAATTGTTTTATTTCATTTGGGGTTTAGGGTAGAGGTGGTGGGGTGGGAGATCGTGGAGATGTTTGCTATCGAATCATTTGATATCGATGTTAATTGAAGGTGGTTGTGGACTAGCGACAATACAAACTCATCACACATTTATAATAATTATTACAAAACATCCAAACAAAACTTAAAGTATCGAATTAAATGTCGCATTACAATAGCCTTTCGAGGCGGTCTTTTCCGTAGATCTTCTTGAAGTCCTTACTTTGCACAATGGAAAGATATCCTTTTCTATACACTATCTCGTCCAGAATAAGAGCTGCTATCTCCTCTTGAAATCCTCTTATCTCAAAATCTAGAAACCTGTTGTGGCCCTAATCTTTGCGTTGTAAATTGATACAAGATGATATTGAGATGCATATACGGAAGCCAAAACAATAGAATTAAAATGAGACGCGTACGTACCATGTCATCTCCTAATCCTAGTTTTGCGCCAAAGTAGCAAAGCATTGCCCACATCACATAGAACCCGCATTCGTTGTTCCCCATTGGTTGATCTAGGGTCTTGACCTTCTTCATATACTCCACTCTGAATGGGGCTCTCCATTTCTTTTGCATCCTAGGCTCTACATTTCTCCAATCAGGTAACTCCTTCATCCTATGTGACAATGTAAATGAAGTGTGAAGGTTGAGGACATTAATTACAATACCATATGTGATTGAAAAGTGTGGTGATATTGGGTTCACTTACATATTTAGCACTTTGACTAGGGTTCGATAAGTTTAAGTGGCTTCTTTTTTGAGTCCCACACCTAGATAGTTGAATTTTTAAGACTTATATCTATGAGGACGTAATGGTTGCTGCAATCACAAAGCTCATGTTATTGAATGATATATCAAGAAAAAAACACTTAAGTAAGGGTCGAGAACACATACTCGCAATTGTAGGTTAGCAGTCCGTTTGTTTTGCCGACTGAGAACATTCTTTCAAACTCTATCTTCAAACTTGTCGAGACATACGGATCTTTGAGACCGGCTTTGCATGTTGTCTCATTTACCAAGATGGGGTCCAAGAAGTCAAAATTGTTATTTCGTTTTTGGAGGCAAAATTTTGCTACAGACCTGCAAAATAAACATGCATGGATATATTCAAATGCAGATCATGTAGTTTATTATAAGGGTAAAGTACACTTTTCAACCTTCAACTTGCACACAAGTTCGGTTTTGAACCTTCAACTACGAAACCGAGTAAAATGCACCCTCCAACTATCAAAACCGGACAAATTTAACCCTCGGTTGGATTCAAAAACGGTTTTTTATTTTTGAGAAGCGCTAAAATTTTATATTATTTTTTAAGGAATCTTAACATTCTCAAATGAATAAACTCAAAACTTCAAAGTTGTATATCACATTGAGAGCTACAACTTTGGTATAAAAATTATTTTTATTTGATTCCATACAAAAGATATATTATTTTTTAAACACGGCAAGCACTAGAACATGACTATTACGGTGCTGAAATTTTATATTATTTTTTGAGCATCTTAACGTTGTTAAATGAAAAACATTGAAACTATAAAGTTATAGATATCATATAGATCTACAATTTTCATATAGAAGTTATCTTCATCTAAAGCTATATTGAAGAGTTTTGATTTTTTGAAAGTGGAGTCTTATCACGTGATAAAATAATATTGAGTCATGACAAGACTCAAGATTTAAAAAAGTTATAAGTCTTCATAATAAGACGTGGGACAAAGATAAGTTTTATATGAAAAATATAGATCTCAAAAATATCTATAACTTTATAGTTTTAATATTTTTCATAACATTTCAGCACCGTAATAATCGCATTCTAGCGCTTGCTGTATTTAAAAAATAATATATATTTTGTATTGAGTTAAATAAAAATAATTTTTATACCAAAGTTGTAGCTCTCAATGGGATATACAACTTTGTAGTTTTGAGTTTTTTCATTTGAGAATGTTAAGATCCTCAAAAAAATAATATAAATTTTTAGCGCTTCTCAAAAATAGAAAACAGCTTTTCAAACCAGCCGAGGGCCAAATTTATCCGGTTTTCATAGTTGGAGGGTGTATTTTACCCGGTTTCGTAGTTGAAGGTTGGAGACCGAACTTGTGTGCAAGTTGGAGGTTGAAAATTGTACTTAACCCTTATTATAACGTTGTTAGGGTATGGTACTTACAGAGTCCATAACATCATAATCTGCACATCCAGCGAGCGTCGTTGAAAGAGTTGAAAGAGGTCTTCATAATGAATAGTATGCACAACTTCTTCAGGATGATTAAAATGTAAATAGGAAGGGATGCATACTTCAAAGGTTGCTATCTTGTCTTCGCTGCTATTACTGTCTATGATGTAATAATCATGCAACTGTCGCATGTTTGTTGGCAATTTTCTATACTCTTCTTCGCTGGCGACCATAGATTTGCCTAGTTCAAACTTGTATACACAACTTTGGAGTTTTCAAATTCGGTTTTTCCAAAATAGAGATTCTCGGCATCCTTCATGCTTATGTTCAGGTCCGCGGCCAAGGTTTGTATCTCTAGCTGCTGAAAGGTGTGTATTTCTCTAGATCTTTCTTGATTACCCAGATTTTTGCTTTGCCTTTCAAATCGTCGATGCCCGTCAAGTACCGTGGGTCTGTATGTGACAGATCGTACATCCACCCTCGAGCCATGTCTGCACTGATAAAATGGGCAGAGCAGAGGAAACATAGGAACATATTAATATGAGCATTTTTGAACAATATTTTTCGATATAATTTGAATTTGGTCACGCTATAAAAAGTGAGACAACAAATAGATAACAATGGAAGCATGGAGTATTAAATGCATGCATGTAGTATTAAATGTAAGTAATAAATACTCAATAAAAACAAAGTGTTATAATTTTTTAAATAATTTTGGATCTAAAAGCTACAAAAAATTGACATAAATTGCAGCATCCCTCTTCTTGATCATGAAAACTAGCATACCTCTAAACTATGGATTTACACACAAAAACAATATAACCCAACAATTCTAAAGAATTATGCTTGATACTAACCAATAGCAAGAAGATATGAGGATCCAAGAGTGAAGAGGAGCCAAAAATGGAGATCAAGAAATCCACCAGTCGCAACAATGGAGAGATGGAGCTCCTCACGCACTGTTCTGCACTATTGGGGCAAAGGAGGGAGAGGAGATCGAAGCTTTATACTGTACACAACATCACTGCCGGTTGGAGCCATGAACCGGCAGTGAAACTCCACAACACTGCCGGTTGGTGACTTGAACCGGCAGTGATAGGGCCGAGAGGCATCACTACCGGTTCAAGCCACGAACCGATAGTGATGTGGTGTTTCACTGTCGGTTCAGCCCCTGCCCCCAATAATTGGGGGCCTGTCAGTGCCTAAACCGGCAGTGAAGAGGCATCACTGCCGGCCCAAACAAAACCGGCAATGATGGGCCGACAATGATTGTCGTTTCTGTAGTAGTGCACCTTGGTCTTTTGGCTAGCAGAGAATAGGCCAATTGACTAACCTAATGGTACTGAAATCAGATTTTGATGAAAAGATAAATGATTGGGACATCAAGCTTTTAGAACCAGATATCCAAACCTTTACAATGTGGTAGGCTACGGTAGTCGAGGTTCTACAAACTGCTTCTCTAAATATGTCCTTCATGAGGGCTTCAGTGGGAACAAAATTAATAGAATGATATAACCTCGATGCATGCTAGTATTATCCATGTTACACTCAACAATATGTTGGATAGATTCATTTGGGGTATGCATAAAAATGGGTTCTTTTCTATGAATTCTATGTATAAGTTTTTTGGTCAACAATGGTTTGAATGTCACGCAGGAGATCTGACATATGAAAATACCTTAAAGAACAAAATATTCATGTGGTTCCTCAAAAAGGGGGTCATTTTAATAAAGGATAATTTAGCATGAAGGAATTGGAATGGTGATAAAGTTTGCTGTTTTTTAATAAACTTGAAACCATCCAACATCTTTTCTTTGATTGTCCTTGTGCTCGTTTTCTCCGGCGTATTGTTCATTGGATGTTTGGTATTACTCCTCCGACAAGCGTATCTCAGTTGTTTGAGGGGTGGTCTAAATTTGGTCGCCGCAAATACAATTTGTTTGTTTTGACAGGAGCATGAGCCCTGTGTTGGGCTATCTGGCTCACAAGGAATGATTTTGTTTTTAACAAATACCAAAAGGAAACTTTTTTGCAGGTTCTATTTCTGGAGGCATACTCTGATTGTAGAATCAATTACAACGTTTGGATGAGTACAAGACTCCAAACGTTTTTAGAGTCTACCATCATGTTTTTGTTTGCTTCTCATGGATGGAGTTTTTCTTATCGTCTTGGATATTAAGGATTAATTCATATTTTTTTTCTTATCTCTATAATAATTGGACTGGTTCTTTCTTAAGACCAAGCCGGAACTTTTAATTCCATTATCTTAAAAAAAAGTGATAAGCATTGGTGGTTCTGCATGCAGTGGGGAAAGAGAACCCCTCTCCACGTGACCACATGCCGACTTGCATGCAACAACGTCGATTTCATCTGTGCAGTCAAGTTTCACGGCATCTTTCGACCTCATTTGCACAACCTTACAAACAAATCAATTGCAAGACGTCTCCCAGACAACGGCTTGCATTGCTAAAAGTCGACCCCAAGCCAACAACTTGCTTCAATTGAGCCAAGCAGAACAAGTAGCAAGTATCTTGAAGAACTCCAAACGCAAGCATTCATACAGCTTTCAACTTCCCAGCATATCTTCGAAATAGGACCGTGCTTCATCTTGAGTGGTTAATGGTTATCTAGTCTTGTGCCGTTTTTTTAGGAAAGTCTTGTGATATATTAAACATTGTATTTGCAATTTCCTAGCTGTAACTAACAGCAATGGCCTCTTTGGGAGTCTTGTCACCCAACGTTGCTTGGCTTCTTTCTCTTCATGTTCTGTTGCTACCTGCCAGTTTGCCACTAGACATCTGTGATAAGAGCGAAGATGATCGATAAGCTCTTCAATTCTCTACTCTTCAAGTCTCAGCTCTCAGGTCCACCTAGCGACATCTGTGGTCACATGCAGCGCACATCGGCCTCCTCTCCATCCACCACGGTCAGCTTTTTCAAACAGGACCTACACTCCCTCTCCCTGTAGCAGTAGCAGTGCGTGCGTGCGTGCGTTCATACCTTTGTCAGAGCAAGGTGCACGTTCATACGGCAGCACTTGTTGACCAGACCAGCAAGTAGAAAGTCATTTGTCCAGTCCAGTTTCAGTGCATCTTTCGGTCCCATTTGCACAACCTTTGCAAGACGTATCTCACACAAACAACTTGCTACAAGACGGCTCCAACATCTTTGTTTGAAATAATCCAAAAAAGAGCAGCTAGCAATGCAAGTGGCTTGAATCAACGCCTAGAAAGCTGCTCTCCAAACGCCTACAAGGTTACAAGTCATGTCCTGCCTGCACTAGGACTACTAACACCAATGGCCTCTTTGGGAGCCATGTTACCTGGTGGTGTTACTTGCCTTCTTTGTGCCATCATATTCATACTCTTATGTTGCCCATCGCTAGCGATCTCTGATGAGAATGAAAATGATGGACAAACACTCCTCTGCTTCAAGTCTCAACTCACAGATCCCGCCGGAGTTTTGTTGTCTTGGAGCAACATATCCATCGGATTCTGCAAGCTGCATGGCGTCACTTGCAGCACATGGTCACCTCGCCGTGTTATTGCGCTGGACCTCACATCACAAGGCATCACAGGTACCATACCACCTTGCATCGCCAACCTGAGCTCCCTGGCAAGGCTGCAGCTGTCAAACAATAGCCTCCATGGTGGTATACCGCCAGAGCTCGGCCTCCTCAACAAGCTCAGGAACCTGAATCTCAGCATCAACTCTTTGCAAGGTATTATCCCCTCTATTTTTGGAACCATTCCAGAGTTGCGAATACTAGATCTTTCTAGCAACAAGCTTAGTGGAGAGATACCGCCGTCTTTGGGCAGCACCCTTTCTCTCAGATATGTTGACCTTGGGAGAAATGCTCTCACCGGCAAGATCCCAGAGCGCCTAGCAAGCAGTTCAACAATCCAAGTTCTTAGGCTCATGAGCAACAATCTTAGCGGAGAGCTCCCTAAAGCTCTCTTCAATACCTCATCACTTATTGCCATTTGCCTCCAAGAGAATAGCTTTTCTGGCTCTATACCACCTATCATTGCCAACTCTCCCCCTATTGAACACCTCCATTTAGGGGAGAACTATCTTTCGGGAACAATCCATCCCTCACTAGGGAACCTTTCCTCCCTACTTACTCTATATATTCAATATAACAGTTTAGTTGGGAGCATACCGGAGAGCCTAGGTCATATTTCAACACTAGAAATACTGGACTTGAATGTGAACAACTTGTCGGGTTCACTTCCACAATCTCTCTTCAACATGTCCTCCCTAACAGATCTCGTTGTGGCAAATAACTCGCTAGTCGGAAGATTGCCGTCCAACATTGGCTACACGCTCCCAAACATTCAGGGATTAATCCTCTCGGCAAACAAGTTTGCTGGCCCAATCCCATATTCTCTCCTTGCTGCATACCAACTACAGTGGCTTTACCTAGCAGACAATAGGTTAACTGGGCTCATGCCACACCTAGGGTCATTGCCAAATTTGGAGGTACTAGATTTTTCATACAACATGTTAGAAGCAGGTGACTGGGAATTTGTCTCTTCACTCTCTAATTGCTCCAAACTGACACAACTGATGCTTGATGGCAACAACCTCCAAGGGAATCTACCAAGTTCAATTGGAAATCTTTCCAGTAATCTCCAGTTACTGTGGCTAAGGAACAACAGAATTTCTGGGCCCATACCACCAGAGATAGGTAACCTGAGGAGCCTCAGTATTCTATTCATGGATTACAATATGTTCACTGGAAATATACCACCAACAATTGGAAACTTGCAGGACTTAGTCGTTCTAGCATTTGCGCAAAATAGACTCTCAGGTCCAATCCCTGAAATTATAGGTAATCTTGTTCAGCTGACTGACATTAAATTGGATGGAAACAACTTGAGTGGAAGAATACCTGCAAGTATAGGAAGTTGCACTCAACTTCAAATACTCAAATCTTGCACACAACTCGCTAAATGGGACGATACCAAGTAAAATCTTCAAAATTTCTTCGCTTTCTCAAGAATTTGACTTGTCACATAATTACTTGACTGGAGGAATACCAGAGGAAGTTGGCAATCTCATTAATCTGAAAAAACTTAGCATCACAAACAACATGTTGTCTGGCTACATCCCGTCCGCTATTGGCATGTGTGTGGCTCTTGAGTATCTAGAGATGAGAGACAACTTCTTTGAAGGAAGCATTCCACAGACTTTAGTGAACTTGAGAAGCATCGAGGAGATTGACATTTCTAAGAACAGATTGTCTGGAAACATCCCAGATTTCTTCAAAAACTTGAGTTCTCTGCATCGACTCAATTTATCTTTCAACAGTTTTAGTGGAGCAGTTCCAAGTGGTGGTATTTTTGGCAATGCTAGTGCAGTTTCAATTGAAGGAAATGATGAATTGTGTACAAGAGTTCTGACAGGAGGTGTGTCTCTTTGTCCAGCAATGGATAAAAGGACAAGGAAACACAAGTCACTGGTACAAGTCATAGAGATAGTGATACCAGTTGTTGCTGTTGTTATAATCACTTGCTTCGTGACATTCATCTGGAGTAACAAAATTGAAGTAAAGAAATATTTGAAGCACTACAAGGATCACAAGAAAAACATAACATATAAAGATATTGAAAAGGCAACAGATATGTTCTCTTCTGCTAACATAATTGGCTCTGGTTCATTTGGAATGGTTTATAAGGGCAAGCTGAAGCTTCAGGAACATCAAGTGGCTATCAAGATTCTTAACCTCAGCACATATGGGGCACATAGGAGCTTCCTTGCAGAGTGTGAAGCCCTCAGAAATGTCCGCCACCGAAATCTTGTTAAAATAATTACTTTATGCTCTTCAGTGGATCCGACTGGAGCAGATTTCAAGGCCATAGTCTTCCCATACATGCCGAATGGGAACCTGGATATGTGGTTACATCCAAGGGTCCATGAACACAGTGAAAGAAAGAATCTGACTTTCTTTCAAAGAATCAATATAGCATTGGATGTAGCATGTGCTTTGGATTACCTTCATAACCAATGTGCACATCCACTAATACACTTGGATTTGAAGCCAAGTAATATCCTTTTGAACCTTGACATGGATGCATATGTCAGTGACTTTGGCTTAGCAAGGATATTATATGCTAGATCAGATGCATTTCAAGATAGTTCAACAAGTTTGGCTTGCCTGAAAGGATCCATTGGATACATCCCCCAGGTTAGATGAGCTTATTTGTAAGTAGTTTATTCTATTTGTTCTTTATAGGATCATAAAAATGTGAATTATCTCTAACTTTACTATGTCTGCAAACATACATGCAGAGTATGGCATGAGCAAAGAGATATCAACCAAGGGTGACGTTTATAGTTTTGGAGTGCTCCTGCTAGAAATGATAACAGGGTATCGTCCGACTGACGAGAAATTAAAGGATAGTATAAGCCTGCAAGATTTTGTCGACCGATCATTTCCAAATAATATCTGCGAGGTTGTCGATCCCGTCATGGTACAAGACAGCATTAATGCAGCCAAAGTGATGCAGAACTGCATCCTTCCATTGGTTAAAATAGGACTGTCCTGCTCCATGGCATCGCCAAAAGAAAGACCAGGAATGGATGAAGTTTGTAACAAGATCCTTACCATCAAGCACATATTCTCAAAAATACATTCTTCATCATAGCAATTAGAGTATATCGGTCATAGTGACTGCTGCAGAAATTATTCATGTACTTGATGAAACCATGCTGTTTAAACCTTTGTTATTAGTTTACCCAGAGTTTGGCATTTGCAATTGAGCAGTTCATGTCAATTTTTTCCTGTATTTATCATGTTGTGGATTTGAAGAATCTCAGCTCAAGAAAGCATTTCTATTTCTGATCAAATGATCAAATAAATCGTGATGGGCTTAAAGTGACAAACAGAGGGCATTTGTGATGCACTATTTCAGGATTCTTGTACTCTGGAAAGTAAGCCCCAACCCAAACACTTAGCAAACCTGTTCATGGACCACTCAACCCGACCCGGCCTGCCAGTCATCAGGTCAAGTTAGGGCCAGTCATCAGAGAAAAAACCAAACCCAAGAAAAAGCCTGACCCGTCAGGTTGGACTCGTGCCAAAGATTTTGACCTGATCATTTTGGACTTTTTTTCATTTTTAATCTTTTTTATTAACTAAATTTAATAATAAATTGTTTTTTTTTATTTTTACATCTAACCTATTTGGTCGCGCCAGGAGGCATGGTGCGGCGAAATCACGTTGCCGCACCATGCATGACGGCGCGGCAAAGGCGCTGACTCAGCATGCCCCGACGCGGGCATGCTGAGTCAGCGAGCTGACGTGGCGGGGCCTGCCGCGCCGCCATGCATGGCGTGGCAGTGCCGCGCCACAGATCTTGGCGCGGCAAGGTGGTATACAGGCCCACCACCCGGCCCTCTTCCAGACGCTGGCTCACTTTGCTCCCCTTCTTTCTCTTGGGTTTTTCTCCTCTTTGCCTATTTTTCGATTCACTTAATTAAACCGTGATTTTTTTGATTTGATCCATTCAACTTCAAGAGCAAGGTATCCTATCTCTCCTCTATTATTTTTTCGCATTGATTTGTTATATATGATTTGCATTTTGTTAACCTAGCAATGTTAATAGTTACAGTTTGAATAATTTTTGAATTGTTGTATAGGATGTCACGACGTGGTAGAGCTATTAAACCTAAGTAATCTCACTATATTTGTTGTATTTCTTTCGATTCATTGATTTTTAACGACTAGTGTGTTGTCCATTCATGAGGTAATTTTACCGAAATTGATTAAATTATAGGAAGGGTCCGTTGACTGGAAATGCATTCGACCCCAATCCTTTGCCTACTGGTGTTCCGGTTCCCATGTGCTTTTGCGGTGATCCTTGCAAGGTTGAGATTTCCGAGAATGAGCAAACCTATAGGCAGCGGTATTGGATTTGTTCTAATTTTGCCTTTCAGCCTACGCTTGAACAACGCCGTACTAACTTAATGGTGGGAATTTTATCTTATATAGCCATCAACTTTTATCATATGTAATATTGCTTTCATTTCTATGTACCATAACGTTTGCATGTATTACAGACCCCTCCACCGCTATGTGACTTTGAGCAGTGGATCTACACTGAGATAAAGGAGTCCAACAAACGTCTTCTACAAGGTATGAAGGACTGGGACGCGGAGTGTCGAGTGGCCTATGCGAAGATATTGAAAGAGGAGGCAGCTGAGAAGGAGCACAAGAAAGAGGAGGAAGAGAGAAGCGGTGCAGCCTACAGGGAGGAGAGGGATAAGAAGCTTGAGCGCGCCCGCCACGCGAAAACAGCTCGCATGGGTGTCCTGGGCCCACTGCTGCTGGTGCGAGGACCCGCGGGGGTGTCTTGGGAGAACTGGTGTTGCGTACCACTCTGGTACCAATGCTGCTGCGGTGAGGACCCTACGGTGCCGTCATGGCACCACTCGTGCTGCTGAGTGTGGGATCCTCCTAGCCAGGCCTCGTCTTCCTCGTCATCAGCAGCTGCAGGGCCCTTGCCCGCACAGTCGTGGACGGGTGTGCGCACCTCGGACGTGGCACCAGTCACTGGCTGTGAAGAGGTAGCTGGTGTCCTATGTGATGGAGCCGGGTAGTCTGGTGTCTCCCATGGGGTGTCCATACAGCTCATCTTCTAAGCTAGCTTCCTGCAACTCTTCTTGACCTTCTGAAAATGGATACAATGCTTAGAGTTAGATCAAGTTGTAGAGTGTTAGCCATTATTTGTAGTTCGAACAAAGAAAACGTGAACCTCCACAAATGCTTCGAGCATGCCTGGGCCTCGTTCTCTCGCCTCGTGTAGAGTATATGCTGCTTCATTGGACATCCGGGGCAGCTGTTGCGCCTGCACAAGTAAGTGTAAAGTGGCACTAGTATCGTAATATTATCTTGAAACTCTATGAATGCATATGAGACATATTCGATTCACTATCTTACAATGTGTCACGGTAGAGGGGCCCTCTGCACCTGCGTCTCCTCCTTGGTGTGCTGGTCGTACACATCCTCGAACATGGTGTCGTCGTCCTCGTCACTACTAGTGTCATCCGCGTACGGTGGCCTGATGTGTTTACGCGTGGACCTATGAAGCCACTCCAAATACTCGTCGAAAGTCTGCTGGTCATGAGCTTCGCCATCATCGAAGGGAACAAGTGTCTTGTTCGTCCACAGCTGAATGTAGGCAGCGTGCTTCACACGTCAGTCCTTGGTACTGTACCTCTTCTGGCGGTTGTACCTGCAAATATTAGTTTGATGTAAGTACAAATTATCGCATAGTAGTGACAATTGCAAATGATAGTAATCGAATGTACTCGTGCAGCTGTTGATTAGTAGAGTACAACGGAGGCGGTAAACCGGTCTTCTTTCCAAATTGCCTGCAAACTCTTATAGGCAGATGCATCTCGACAATGTGGAAGAAAATCAGAGGGCAATCCGTGCGGTACTCTTCCTTCTCATCTAGACAACCCGCACTAAGATACTGAACTAACTGATTTCCTTCCCAAGCTCTCCAATGCACCTGAAATATACGTGTAGTTAGCTAGTGGTTGTGTAAACCTCAGACAAAAATGCAAGTTGCATTTCGATCATACAAACCTGGTGCTGTGTTAGGAGATCTAGCAAGTCAATGTACTCTCTGTATCTGCGATACAATTTCCCTGTAACTACCTCCGCATCTGTCCAAATGTATAGAGCAGTAGGCCTAGTGTCTTGTCCTAGACAACCCTGCATGCAACAGTTTGAAAAATAAATTAGTTCTTTACTATGTCAATGGAATGGAAACTTGTAACTAAAAGATTTACTTACAGGAAGTCCGTGAATCACTGGTCTACCGATGGGCAAACTCTCCCAACACCAGATCTGCAGGAGGTAAGAGCAATCGCCAAGGTTTGAATTTGTGGTCGTGTGCTGACAGACTTCACAAAGCTGGCGATACGTCAAGGCAAGAACCGCGCTGTCCCAGCTGTACAAGGCAATGTTCTCCCACGGCTGTGACAGAATGTCCAGGAATATCCAAGAGATGGTGTTTCCCGACGCGTCTGGGAACAAGAACGCCCAAGAAAGTGCCAAAGCCATACTCTGGCATACCTCTCCACAACCTCCTCAGCGGCTCCTGCTGGCAATGTGTTCGAAGTGGTCTGTGATCCACTTTGAAGAAACACCTGAAGTCTTCCTAAAATTGATGAACACTTGAGGTCAGAATTATATAAGAAATGCAATATACACACAGGTGCTTCAATTGATTGGTTCATACACTTACTTGTTTTTCCTGGACACCTGGTCATCAGGTGGCGCGATGCCACAGAACTGTTCCACCTTGTCTCTCCAAGTGTCGTTGTCGATGATGCCAGATACTGGAAGACCAGCTATCCGTAAACCAAAGATAACCTTGACGTCCTCTAGCGTAAGCGTCATCTCGCCGCAAGGTAGGTGGAAGGTATGTGTCTCTGGCCGCCACATGTAAAAAGGTATATTAGGTATAAATATATATGAGTCACAAAACACAAGTAGTTAAAGCAAAAAGACTTATACCTGTCTGTAAGTGCCGTAAGTAGTGCGTGGTCAAGTGGCGGAAGACCAAGGTTGACAACACGTACTAGGTCGAGGAAGCCAGCTCGTCGTATGTACGGCGCGTAACGCTCGTCCCACCACTACGAACGGGCATGTGTGTGTGGCCTGAGGGGGCCCAACTTGACGGCTCCGACTGGAGCCTCCGTCAAGTGGGCAGCGCGGTGCACGCTGTCATACTCCACCTCAAGAAGGGGGTACCGCGAATGTTGCATGGGAGGAGCCATCCTGTCACAAATCAATTAAAAGATAGTTAGAACATAAATGACTAAGTATTAAATGACAAGTAAATATAAACTAACAATTCATTACATCTAAACATAACAAAGTTTCTAGTAACCACTCGTTGCCCTCTAGATCGTCTAGGGGGTCTATGTCTGCTAGCCTTGTGACCAGGCTCTTTGCAAATGCGGCAAAGATTGTGACCACGAGTCTCGTCAAAGTCACCACCTCCATACATATCATCCCCGTATCCTCTCATAGCGTCCATGTCACCCTTCAGTTGCTTCTTCTTCCTCCTACCCTTCCCTATCTTCTTCAGCTCTGGATGAGGAGCGTAATCAACACCATGATAAGGTGGCCACTGTGATGGGTCTAAGTAAGGCTCATAGTTACTCTCCCAAATACGAAGGGTATTCGCCCGCAGATACAAGGGTGACATGTACGGTAGTTGCTCGTAATTATATCCACGGACCTGGCAAGCGGTGATCATATGATAGCAAGGGACATGCATTATCTGAGGGACGTTGCAGGTGCACTCAACTTTCTGAAGATTGACTCGATAGTTACGTCCACCATATTGTTCACCGCCCACTGTTGTGACACCCTTCGACCGTACACTGTAGATATTACATTCATGTCCATATACCGTTGCCATACTTTCCTTGGCCCATTTCGTTGCTTTGTCTAAATGTTTGGTGGCTACCTTTCCCCACATACCAAGCTCTGTTGAACTCCTTTGTGCAATCTGCCACCTCAGCACAGAGTATTCGTTGCACTTGAGAAAAGAGTGCTCAATAATGCCTGATACAGGCAATGACTGAACTCCCCTGGATACATTGTTGAATGACTTTGATGCATTTGTGGTCATAATGCCATACCTGAACCCCCCCCCCTCATCATATGCTAACGCCCACTTTGCCTTATCTTCCATCTGTGACTCTAGCCATGCCTTACCAGCTTCATTTGTCATTTTGTCTAATTCTATCTTTGTCTCTTTGAACCGGTACTGTGTGCGTGCACAACGTACAACTGTGTTTTGCTAATTCTTCCCCATAGATCATAGGAGGTACCACCCTCTGGTGGCTCCGTGGCTAAGCTTCCCTAGGCTGGCGCCGCATGAAGAACCCCGGTTGGTACAGAGAATGGCATGACATAAACCGGTGCTGGCATGACATGAACAGGTGCATTCATGGCTTGAACCGGTGGTGGAATAACATCTATATCGTCCTCTTCGTCATCAGAATCTTCTGAAGCAATGCTAACTGCATCACCAATCCCTTCGTCCTCATTCTGCTCTTCTTCTTCATCAAACTCGTTGCCATCAAATTCATTGTTCATGTGTCCTAATGGATGCTCCTGTGTCACCTGACTATCCAAGTCCATGTCACCCTAAGTCTGTTCGCCATTCACCCATAACTCTTCATCTTCATCATCGTGCCCCACACCGGCATTGGAAGGGCCTTCATGAAAACTATGCTTCTTGTACCCGTTCTCTACCACAACCTCAGCCATGGCCGCATTCAAACCTTCAAGCATCCGATTGTAACGGGACCAGTCAACAGAGTCACGCAAAGACATAAGACAATAGCGTGCCCTGGACTTTCCGATGTCACACCTCCCCTTTAGTGTGAAATCACCACTAAACTTTGCATCCAAACGATCACAAAGGTCGTTGAAGCTAGGAGGTT